>PUFA01001457.1:0-41514 GCA_003508835.1 Eonycteris spelaea
AAGGGATACTGCACTTCTGATGTATCTGATGCAAAGCAGTGAGTGATAAGCTGATCTCTGTCCTTGGTACAGAAGTCCTTTTGGGAATGTTGGTTTGGCTCAGTATCTAGCAGAAGTTTCTGTGTAACTTAGCACTCACAGCCATGTTTGAGTAACCTACTCTCTTGTTTTGAATTTCCCCAGAAGCCAACTTGGAGATAAGAATTTGGCTGCAAGTGGTTTTTTTGTTTGTTTGTTTGTTTGTTTGTTTGTTTTTTTTTGGAGATGATCCCAGGAAGTGTTATAAAGGAGGGGAGAATTAAGAAGAAGAATGAAGGAAAGCCAATAAAAGTGTGTTGATAAGATTTCTACTGTGGGCAACTAAGCTCACTCCTCCAGGGTACCCTCTAAGAAACTGTGTAGTGTTAGGGAGCCAGAGTATTTAATCCTACTCTCCTGCCTCTTTGGTGGAGGTTGTACCTTACACAGGCATTAACTGCCCAACACTCATCCCTTAGGTGGAGCAATGTAGATGCCTGAGAGAGGAAGCATAGGTATGTAGAATTTAGTGGTCCAGAAAGCTAAACGACTTGGGGGAGCAAAGGGGTGGGTAAGGGGGTGGGAGAATCTGGCAGGACTCCAGCAGCATCTGCTAAACTCATCTTCATATATTGAAGACATTCAAGTTGTTAAATCTTCATTTCAGATTTGAAAGTCCTTAAATTACTGTCTTATCCCCGAATAGGGCATTTCTTCACTATTGTTAATATTTCATATTCTCTGAGTAGGTGCTGATTTATTTCTTAAGTCCATGACACTGTAAATATTTTCTTTCAGGTGGCCTTTCTGAACATTAATCTGCAACTGAGCAGGAATAAAATAGTCCGAATAGTCCCTATTAAATAAATATTGAGACATAAACAGATCCCTAGAGTATGCGTAATCTTAAAGGAAATAGTAATGTCACATTCAGAAATGGACACTTTGAGCCACAGGAAAAGGCACGCATTAAGCATATCTACAGCTTTTCAGGCTTGGAATTCTGAGCTAGGGGATCTGGTTAGATTTCTCCTGCCTTTCAGGGTACATACTGAACAAAATATACTGGTTCTGCTAAATGAGAGAACATTTGAATGTAAATTTCTTTATCTGAGAATTATTCTCTAAGCACCTTTTAACACCCAGTCTAGAATTCAGATGCAAATAAAGCCTAGCACCCATGGGCTATAAAGACAGTGATTAGTGTTTGGAGTAAAAATGTTCTTCTTAGGACCTTCTACTTCCCTGGGTGCAATCCCCAGTGCCCAAACCATACCACTGAAATCCATTCAGATTTCTAAGTCATACTCTTGAGTTTGCTGAAATTAAAGTGTGAAGTTGCAAGTAATACTCTTTTTCAGATGAGGTTTTACAGCCCTAATTTTAAGATCATTATCTTGTATTTGTATCTCCCTGTCCTTAAATTTAAGTGGATCAATTGTGAAGGAGGAAATACAGGAAGAATAGGCCTACACTCAGTTCTGGTAGGAGAGTGTGGGCTCCTGGAAACAAGCTGGGTGCTTGATCAAATGATGGAGGCTGGGTGCCTCTCCTTACAGAGGTCTTGACACACTGAGCAGTGCAGTTGGCAATACTAACATGACTGCATCTTGTTATATATGATAAGACATGGGTATTGTTGTTAAACTGGGGGAAATCCAAGAGTAATTTCAATCTTTTGTCTTTATTATAAGGGCTGTTCAGCAGCAAGAAGATGGGCTCCTGTGATTTTTCACAGCCTATGATGTCTTTTCTTTGTATACTGTTTGGTGACGAACTATATGTATCAGGGATGGGAGGTGAGAAAGAAGACTGTTTAAGCCATAAAAATCTACAACTAGCTTGTGAATAACACATCTTAATTGTTATCCTGTGTTACACTTTGCAGATAACTTTAGATATTCATGTGGATAGTGGAAGGAGTAGTATTTATGATCCATCCCTGTCAAGTTTTAAAATAGAATTTAACACCGGAGAGTATGAAATAGGCATAAGAATCCTTTCTGAAGGGTTCAGATGATAAAAAATAAAGTAAGCTAGTAGAATACTCAAGGAAACCTGATATCCTAGAGGATTTGTGAAAGTATTTGATTTATCATAACCTATCTTGTATTTTTTTCTAGAATTTGAAAATTACTCAGAGGTACCTGTCACTGAGTATTCATATTTCAGTTCTGGGATATGTTTCTGACTGAAATTGTTTGCAGCTGACTTTCTGGAAATTTTATTAGCAGGCCGTTCTTAAATTCTCACCTAATTTTTTATTCTTTTCTGAGATATTATTGATTTTATTTTCCTGAATGCAATTTTATATGGTAATATCTGTGCAGAAGCAATTTACCGTGGTTAGAGGAAACAGGATTCTTATTGGCATTTGTCTTAGTAATGTGATTACAGAGTCACTAACTTGATCTTCGTAACATTTGCCTATTATCGTGTATTAGATGCATGAAAGGAAAACTGCTTTCCAATGCGGAGGATTACCCTTGAGTATCCCCCTTAGTTGATAAGGGCTTGTAAATTAATGTCCAGGTGATTTTGAGTGGCTATTTGCATTATTCGAAACTAGTTAGGATCAGATCCAAATATGATCACCAATGTTGCATGCAGAGAGGAAATTACTTTTTTAGTACACCTTCAAAAACTTTTAAATCATTGATTCATACATTTTATACATGAGCCATTCTGTTACTTCATCAGATGCTGTTTTTCCTCTGCTGTGGCTGTAGGAGGCAGCATGATACAAAAAGCTTAGACTCTGGAGTCAGAGAGCCATAGTTAGAGAATCTGACTGCATGGGCCCATTATCTGTGATCTAGGGCCAGGAGAATTGCCACTTTGACCCTCAGTTTTCTCATCTCTTCAAGACAGACTAACATAACAACATCCTATTCCAGTTTCCTATTTAAAAATTGTAACTGCACATCCTCACTAAAAATTACTCAGATCTTTTAAAAGATTTCCCCTCCTTTTCGTAAAGCAGATAGTAGTAATATAAAAAGATAACCCTGTCTACAAAAAGACTTACATGATTTATTAACATATCCCCAAACTAGAAACAACCCAATAGGAGAATGGATAAGCAAATTGTGGCTTATCCATGGAATAGAAGACTACTCATCATTAAAGGAGAGAAAAACTACTATGTCCGTGCAACAACTTGATGACTTTTAGAGACAGTATGCTATGTATTGAACAAAAAGAAGCCAGACACCAAAGTGGACATATTGCCTGGATTCCCTTCTACCATGAATTTCTTAAAACTGGCAAATACTCCTTTTTTCATGACGAAAGACAATGATTACCTCCAAAAGTAAGTCTTGATTGGAAAGAGTTAAGAACAGGAACTTTCTCAGAGAGGTATAGAAAATATTCTTCTTGATTTGGGTGGTGATAATCTGTATATATTTGTCAAAACTTGTTGAATTGTGTAATTAAATCGAGTGTTTTATTGAGTCACAATTATACTTCAAAGAAAAGACAACTCATCCATCGCCATTAAATGTTTAATTTTCTAATGACCAGTTTTGGGATTCTCAGGATGCAGTGACCATCTGTTACTCTGGGAATTGGAACGGCCTTCGGAGAGTCCATTCTGGACAACACACCCCGCCATGCAACATCGTTACCAGGGAGAGCAGTGAACTGCTCCGCATCGAGCAGAAGGACTTCAAGGCTCTATGGGAGGTGAGCCCCAAGGCTTCTTCGTCAATTAATGTGGTTGCAGAAAAGAAAAGGAGCTGCCACATGATAATGGCATTACAGTCGGGCCTTAATGTGTTCTGTTCTGAGCTGGTAGATGGAATTTAATTTTCAAAACTTGTTTTTGAAATGAGTGAGTGAAAAAGCCATTTTGACACAAGACATCTTTTTTTCTTTTTTTTAATTTAGTGCTTGCTCAATTTTCTGTCGTTTGACATACCTTATAATTATTTTCTGAATGACCATAGAGTGTTTTATGTATTTCCTCCCTCCTATTCCACAGATGTATTCTTAACCAGGGAACAAAAAACTTTGACATTTTCTTTTGCATTTTAAAAATTGTCATTGACATATTCCCTGGTAAAGTGGAATGAATGGGGTTAACATCTGCTTCATTTAAATGCTTTTAGAAATGATGTGCCCTATAATAAGGTGTAGGAAATGAGGGACATAAAGATGTCTGGTTACCTGCCAACTTCAAAATGCATAGGTGGCACAGTGTACTGTGCAACTGGTCCTGGTGACTTTTGCACTTACCGCTGCTTACCAGTGTGCCTTAGGGTACTTGCGCTCATTTACAAAGAAGTACGGGGAATAAATCGTCTTATATGCAGTAATGGTAAATGGAGCACTTAGAAAGGCCCAGCTAAGCCTTGCATCTTTCATGCTCATTCCTTTTCAATTCTTCAAGCTTCTGATTTTAACCTGTGGTTGTTCCTTATCTTTGTCCTTGGCTCAGTATGTCCAAGTGTTAACCCATTGAGCTGGCAGGCTTTGCACTTGTCCCAGTGTGGCTAAGATTTTAAACTTGATCTAAAAAGAATTTTGTGTAATCAAATAGTTTCCTCCAGAGCCAAACAAATGACAGATGCATTAAGGGAGCGAACCTGCCGGTGAATGAGTGATGCTTTCCCTAAAAGTCCTGCAAAGCCTTGGAGGGCCCTGGTGGTGAAACCTGTTACTTTTATTCTTGGCAGTAGTGAATAAATTGCGGGGTTACTTGTTTGAAATGTTTCTCTTAGAAAATATTAAAGAGCTCCAACAGCTCTGTAAAGTTCAGAGACAAAAGCTAGTTTTAGGAAGGCAAAGCTAAAGTAGGTTTGCATGAGGTGTGTATGGAGAGATTTTTCTGTCAATTAAAAGGAACCAAGCTTGAGGCAAATAAGCCATTTTTTGGATCTTTCCTTTTAAAAGGTAAACTGAAAAAGTCTTTTCCTAAAAGGAAATTTAGAAAACCGGTTGAAGAACAAAAAAGATTCCTACTGTGATGTGTGTCATTATAAATCCTTTTGTCTCTGATGACTGATTCAAGTTGCTGATAGAGGATGATTTGTGGAAATATTAAGAACTTATTTTAATTAGGAGCCCTCCATGTTGGGAAGGAAGTTCCTGAGAAGTTGCTACCTGTGAATATTTTTTGAAAAATTATTATTAAAAAAATTTCAAACATACTGGAAATGAAAAAGAATAATACAATGAACACCAGTACTTAGTTGAACGACTGTTAACATATAGTCATATTTTCTTCCTCATTTTTTTGGAACCACTTCAATGTAAATGATAGGCATTTCATCCTATATATTCAGCATATAGCTCTGAAAATTAGAATATTCTTCTAACATACTATGATAGCATTATTTCTTCTACAAAACTAATACTAAGTCTCCGGTGCATTGAGCAGCTCGGGCGGGCTCCGCTGCTCAGCGCACTGCACCCGTGGCCGCCGGGCCAACAACCCAGCTCTGCAGCGCCCATTAGAGTTGCGAATGCCTTTGACCTGCAGCCGTGGCTCTATGCTCGTTGGGCTGCGGGCGCAGTGCTTCGGTGCTCGGGGTGCCCAGTGGCTCTGTCTGCCTGCTCCTTCCCGTGGAGGGTAGTCGTGCCTGGAAGTCCGCGGGCCGCGTCCAGCCCACTGATCTTCCTTAGAGCAGCCCCAGCCCCGAGAGCCCGGCTGCTCAGCCTGCTGCGAGATGAGCGTCTTTGGCTTCGGGCAGTGTGGGAGGTAGAGATCAAGCTGAGCGATGCTGGGAGAGTAGGCAGCGTGCTGGGCACCAGACAGAAGAAGGAAGCAGGAAGCAGGAAAAGTATGTCCTCTTCTACGATGGAGAGAGACTCTCCTGGAAAGTGGGCCTCGCTCACAACTCCAACAAATGGCCGGAGCACCAGGGCATCAAGATCGAGTTCATTCGGCGGATCAAACTACTATGACCGTGGGAAGCACCATGAATTCGTGTCCCAGGTGAAGGACTTGGCCCGGCCTGGAGAAATTACCCAGTCGCAGGCCTTTCGCTTTCAATTCACCTACCTGGAGAGCGTAGAAGTCCTACACCAGGCAGAATGTGAAGCTCAGGTACTTCCTTTGAGCGCCATCAACCACCGCCTCAATGATGTTGTCAGAGATAGACATTGTAGCTCATATACAGTCATGTTTTTGACTTAAATTGTTTTTTTTTCTGAGAACTTAAGGGGCTTTGGCTAAGCAGTGTCCTTGGGATTCCGTGGTTGATGTGGGAATAGCAAGAGGTAGCATCCAGAAGCTAATGTCTCTGGGAAAACAGCCTTTATTGAAGCCTTGCACACGGGCTGCCTCACATCCTATGGAGAAGAGTGCAGCGTCCTTGGCATCTGTTTCTGGTTTCCTAACACAGGATTTGACTCATACTGAGATTCGAGCTGTCGGTGGGCCAGGAGTCACAATGTTTCCCCTAAGGTAATGGCAGAAGGAGTTGGGCTGCCCCATCCTAAATGGCTGGGGGCAACTCAAGATCAGGAGCTATCTCTTTGGGAGTCTCAGATATGGTGCTTTGATGTTTCCACAAGCTGCCTCCTTTCTGGCCTTTCTCTGCTGGAACCCAGGCATCTCAGTTCTCCATCTTACATGGATTCTTGTCTGTAAGATCCTGGAATAGAAGCCTGTGGAACGACCTTTGGTTGATTGTCCTCATCTGTGAGAAATTCTGGCACAGAGATAGCCTGAGGTCAGCGTCATGCATGGATGGCAGCAGTGTCAGGCACAGGAGGCAAGGCAGCCCACTGAGGAAGTATGATCACTGTGCATGGGAAGCTGCCTGCCTTCACCATGTGACTCATTCATCAGTCCTGAGTGCTGGGTGGTTTCAGGGTATTGTTCTGTGTGCCTCTGAAAGCCTGAACGAGGTCATCTGTAAACTCAGAATGATTTGATCTGCTAGTGACTTAGTGAGCTGAAAGGATGGGTAGAGGCTTTAGTCTGATCTCTTTTTCACTGGTAGGGGATGGAATCTCATATTAAGATATTAGTCATACTTCATTCTATTAGCCTGTTTCATGCAGTGCAATTAAAAGTGCAGAGTTCAAGTTAGGTGGTTAATCATGTTGTAAGTGGCTAAAATAAAAATGTAAGAAATCACCATCTGTGTTAATCAGAACTTTATTAACGGGCACACTTGTAGCATACACGGTACATGATAATCCTAAGAAATTGTAAATTCTAAAGTACCTTTGAATAGAAAAGATTAAATTATGTTTATCCTACTGTTTATTCAACAAAGTGTTTATTGAGCCACGCCCGTGTGTCAGGTATGGATACAGCAGTGAGCAAGGTTGACAGAGTTCATGCTCTCAGGGCTGGAGGAGACAGAAAATAAAAGCAAGTCAATAACATTATTTCACAGTACAATATGTCATTATCATTAAATAAATTTTATATTTTTTCTGAATATGGGTGATCCATTGATAGCATGTATAGCACTAATGACAAAATCTACTAATAACCAGAACACTTATTCTTTGATTATATCAAGCAGTAGAGTTTATAATTCAGCCATTCTTTGTACTGGTAAATAATATCTGTTGACAAAATTAATACCTAAATTCTTATTGTCAGCTGAAATCTAAGATCTGTCAGCCAAATATCAAAAGGGAAAGATTTAAAGGGAAGAATTATATAGCTTCTGAATTCAGGGAGAAGCCTCAGTAACCATGAGATGGCAAAAGAAGGCAGCAGAAAGGTAAGTTGAACAATGCCTCTCCTGTCAGTAAGGGAGGGAGCTCAGTGTCAGGCCGTAGGTCCCGAATGGTAAAAATTAGATAATGTGAATCATGGCTCTAAATTTGCATGTTCACTTCATCTGACTATTTACTTTTGAGGAATGCCAAAGTGGGTCCATTGTATGGCAAACACCCTTATCCATACCTTTGATGCCAGTGAAAGAGGCAGAAGGATAAAACACAAGGATCAGGATTCTGAGTTACTTCTAGCTCTGAAAGTTATAGTCTCTAATCATAACAGGTAGCACAGTCTAAAAATAGCTCTTTAATAGGCTGAGCAAATAGTCTATTTTTAAATCATGCAGTTGGACTTTAATGGCAATACAAAACTAGGAATCCTGCTTCCTTTCCTGACCAAAGGCAAATTTCCTTGGGCCTCTGCAGGTGGATACACACTCAGAGAACTACTAGTGCGATTTTGAATACTATTCAATTTCATCCCAAACCTACCTCTTGGTTTATTAGTCTATATGTTATAAGTGAAATTGGTAGCATCCAGAGTATTAAAAAAATTATTATCATAAATATGACCAGGAGAATTCTTAAATAGTCTCTAGAAATACATCAAATAAAATAAATACTCCCCCAAATATAACTGAGGTAGCAGCTTGACACTTTTCTTCATACTCTATATCTTTCCTAGTGAAAACCACCCTTTCCATATTTCAGTTGCCAATTTACAGTCAGATCTGAGGACACTGGGTTGCTTCCTCTTAAAGCTAGGTCATATTTTCTTAGCTTAAGTGAATTATGGTAAATTTATTCAGAATCAGTCAATAATGCTTCCCTTTTTTCACACCTTTTTGATATTAGCACTTAATAAAATATATTCAAGGTATAAAAACATCTCATTTTCCAGTAGCATCTCAGGAGAGTGGAGAGGGAGGGGGAAAAAGGGAGGGAGGGAGATAGTTACGTTTCTGGATCTCATTCAGAAGGAAATTAATTAAAAAGTCTTAGAATACCATTTTTAGTTCTTGAGACAATTATAATTTAAACTCTTTGACACTAGTGGTGTTTTATACCCACAGTAAGGAAGTTAAATGTCAAAATAATTAAGTGTAGGCTTGAAAGTTTTAAGCTAGTTATTAATATTTGATCCAAGATTATGGGTATTTATGATTGTTAATGGCTTTTGGAATAAATAAAGGACGGATTTACTGCCCAATTCCATGAATTTCTTCTCAGCACATATAGTATAAAAATTTTTCCAATGGTTAGAACAGCAAACAAGAGTTTTTTATTGTTGTTGTTTTTTTCTGACTTTCTGTCTACTATTATATCTGGATGAAGATGCTTTCAGCTTTGCAGCATGCTTTGGTATCTTTACATGGACTATTCCAATACATGAATTGAATGAGGAAATGAGTCCAGTGTGTTCAGAGAAGTAGATTAGAGAGGCACTCTCGAACAAATCCATAAAAGATGCTACCGAGAGGTCCTTGAACCAGTGGTCTACCACCTGCTTACCTGTGTTTCAATTGCATGAACATCGTTCTGGACAAAAACTTTCCTTTATGTGAGCCATATTGGACATGTTCAAAATAATAATAAAAGCTTATGAATAAATTCTTTGAAAATTTAAAGATAGCAATAAAGCTATACTCATTAAAATAAAAGCAATATTTTATTTTTTTGAGGTTTGCAGGTTTGTTTTTTTTAAGGGCATTTTGGTTTTTTTATTTTTTATTATTTTTATTTTTTCAATTTAGTTGACATTCAGTATTATTTATATTAGTTTCTGGTGTATAGCATGGTGGTTACACTTTTATATAATTTATGAATTGATCCCCCTGATTAGTCCAGTACCACTAGACTAAAATTTACAAATATTTTAAATTTGTAGTTTTGTCCTATTGCCTCTGACTGCCTGGCACTATACATACTTATTAAAATATTATTCCCTATGCCATACTTTACATCCCCATGACTATTTTGTAACTGTCAATTTGTACTTCGTAATCTCTTCGCCTTTTTCCCAGCCCCACCACAAGCCTCTCCATCTGGCAACCATTAGTTTGTTCTCTGTTCTATAAATCTGTTTGTTTGTTTGTTTTTTCATTTATTTTGTTCTTTAGATTCCACATATAAGTGAGATCATATGGTATTTGTCTTTGAGTTACTTTACTTGGCATAATAAATACCTCTCTAGGTCCATCCACATTGTTGCTAATGGTAAGATTTTGTTTAAAAGAAATATTTAAAATTTTTAATCTGACTGTGTCACAATGAAAGTGGTGTCTTAACTGTAATTGTGACCAGAAACTTCTTGCACACCATTGTAATTTTTTTTAACCAGGGCCAACCATGTCACAGAACCATTGCTCAAATGTAATGATTTTTAATTATTATTATTCTATCTATAAATAATTTATATATAACATGATATTAGTTTCAGGTATACAACAATGATTCAATATTTGTATATATTGTGAAATGATCACCACAGTGAGTCTGGTTAATATCCATCATCAGCACATATAGTTATAAATTTGTTTTCTTGCGATGAGAACTTTTAAGATTTACCCTTAGCAACTTTCAAATACACAATACAGTACTAACTGCAGTCACCATGCTGCACATTACATCCCAACACTTATTTTACCACTGAAAGTTTGTTCCTTTTGACCCCCTTCACCCATTCCCCTCCCCCACCCTGGCAACCACCAATCTGTTCTCTGTAATGGATGTAATGATTGGTACAGTAGGTTTGTTCACCAAATGTTTCTGTGGCCTGAGTATTGTTAACTGACCAAAAACCTGTTTCATGCTTTATGGGATATAAAGCTAAATGGTGAAAGTAAGAAATAAATGCATTTCTTATTTTAGAAAATAAGGAAAAGAAAGCAATTTGTAAGTAGGGATATTTCTAAGATTAATGAATATTTTGAAGAAATATTTTATATCTATCTCTATTTTAATTTTCTGAGTGCTTTTTTGTCTCAATTTGCCAGACATGTTGGCAGTTATGAGACTAGAAAGCTTTTTAGTTATTTCTATTTACTACCTCTTCAGGACTGCATAAGGAGAAAAAGCCATTTTCCATTAATAATCTTTCAATCCACTATGAGAGTAGGAATTATTGAGATGACAGCAGATTAGTTTTTGCTGATTTGCTTTAAAAAACATATTAGAATAATATACCTTTCAGAGGCATGTGCTCCAGCATGAATAGGCTTGATGTTCCCATCTCTCTTGAACAGTTAGAAAAATTAAAGCCAAATACTTAAATCATTTTATCTCAGAACATAAAAATTTTAGAAGCCCTTTGGGTGGGTTTTATTCCTTTATTTGGCATACAAACAATTTCAGGTTTTCATTTTGACGATACTGGTAGGCTTTCCAGGCGGACCAGCATTTCAGGCTGAGGTAGGACTGCAGGACCCATCTTCAGAGAGGCAGTCCCTTGCCTGCCTGTTTAGGTACAGGGCCCACACTCTCCTGTGAGTATTCACTGAAAGCCAAGAGGCCGGCTCTCTCCCAAGTCAGAAGCCTGTGCTCACTTTTGGCAGCTCTGGAGCTCATACTGTAGGACTACTTCCAGACCAGAAATTCGCATCAAAAGGCTAAGAAAATACATCCAAAAATAAACATGAAAGCCAAGACTTCATGCCAGGAACTCCAGCCACACACTCCTGTTGGCTGTTACTCTTGCCTCTCTCCTCACAGTTCTGATTCTTTTAAACCAAGCGGAAGCCTGCTTCGATGAGTTGGACCTTATGTCTGCACCAGGTCTCACTCCTCTGTCCTCAAGCTTTTCCATGGAATGACACAGTGATTTGAATCTAGAAAGGGAGGGAGTAAAGTTATTGAGAAGGAACTAATGTTGAAAAAATACATATTATATATATGTATATATATATATAGGAAGTCTTTTCCTATTGCCTTTGACTGCCTGAGCTTTCCTGGAGAACCACCAGCACCAGTTTCCTCTCTGTGGTCTGAGATCCTCTTAACAAGACAGGGAATTATCAGCGATGAAGGTGCATTTTGCTATCCAAATAAAGGACAGATGTACACTGGATGTCTGAGAACTTTGAAAGACAGAAAAAGAAGGACGTATGCCCTATAAGGTCAGAACAGATCTTTTTTATTTTTTTTCGTGGGGAAATTCATGTTTGTGTTTTGGCCTGAGGAATTATACTCGAAAGCATCTCTGGCTTTTCTAATTATCTTCCACAGATCTAAACATGCACCACGGCACTGACATGATTTGATTTCATCTTTTTTGTGGTGTGTGTGGTGAGGGGACTGAGTGGCAGCTCATCTTTTCTGATTGTGAAGAATGTTTATTTATCCTGATGATCTTAAATATGTTTCTAGAGGTAAACAAAGAGAGTTGTTTATAACTAGGCAGAATCACATTAATTTACACATATATATCTGGTGACATATTTGAATATAATATATTAAAAATGAGTTTTGGGCAAGGAAATAGATTAAGAGTGATGATATTTCACTCTGGGTATCCAGTTATATCTTGCTTGAGCTTTCAGACTATATGAAGTCCTTAGTGTTTATGGGAATTCTGTTACATTATTGATGACTTGAAGTCCTACAAGCTCCACAAGCTATGATCTCACTATTTCTCAGAAGACGATCAGGGGTCTGAAAGATCAAGGCTTGGCTGGCAGATGCAGGAATGCAGATGCTGCGGAGTAGGCCTGTTGGTGGGGTGCTATAAGCAGTAGTCATTCTTCTGAGCTGGCGCTCCTTTGGGTGTTCATTTCCGGATTGCGCTGTGGATACTCAGGTATTTTAGGAGTTCCCATTAACAGAGGTTTGAAATTCCTCCCATGGCTGTGTACTTGCCAGCACACTGTTGACACCCCACCCCACCCTCTCCCCTGCTTTTATCTTGAGGTGGCCCTCTTCACTCTCTCAGCTGATCTTCTAGGCTGCTTGCCTGCTAAAGGGTGCTTGATTCCGTGTTAATTGATGTCACTTTGAAAATTTCATCTCTTAGAAACTTCTGTTATATTCAACAAACATATACTTGGTTCCCACCATCTGGAGGTGCAAAATGTACCATGTCTATCATTCTGGCTTACAATCTAGTGGAGAAGACAGGCAAACATAAACAAAAATCACCCTGATCTAAGACAAATGAAAAGCACTGTCAGAAAGATCAGTGTGCTGAAGGATGTATGGGGGCAGGCAGGGAGAGATTCATTTCCAGCAGGGCATTATTTCATCGGAAGACAGAGAGATCCGGTTCTGAATTCTTGTGTGGCTAACAAGGCTATTTTTCAGCTTCCCTAAAAATTGGGGTCAGTTAACCAAATTACAGAGTTTAAGGCCACCTGGTCCCCAGGGACTGACACACGAAGAGGCATGGTTTCTCACTCTGCCTTCTCGTCCTGGGGGGAGGGCGGGGCGCTGATGGGGTTAGTTAGAGGTCCTTTCGCCTGCCCTCTGAGGGTGTCACATGTTGTATTTCCCAAAAATCCCTGCTTTGTGTTTGTTTGTTGTTCAGTCATCATCTCTGGAGAAATCCGCTCTGAGGTTTAATGGGTCCCCCAGGCAAAGGCAGTTCTAGTTGGGAAAACTGTAAGAACTTGAGACTTTCAGAGGAACTCGTGGTATGGACTGGGATCTTGTTAAGCTTTTTATGTGTAGGCAGCTCTGTGGTCATGGGACTTTCCTGCTCACATTGGGCAAAATTCCCCTCTGCAAAGTTCCAGGCTGCTGCAGAGAGGTTAGGGCACAGTCACTGGGGCAGGGTGTCTGACACGAGGAAGGAGCAGCAGGAATCCTGTCACAAAGTGGCTGCTCTGAATTTGCAGTCTTGCCGTGGTTGATCTCACTGACCTCAACTTTTGCGTGTCTAGCCCAAAGCGATAAATGCAAGGCAGACCTTCTAAAGGTTATTGATGTGGTCAGTGGTCTGGCCTGAAATTCCCATCTATTCCTGGTTTAACCCAACTCTGCTGGATGCCTGTTTGGAAAGCTCTCCAGCTTCCTGGGCCAGCTACTTGTAAAATAAAGATACCTTTATTTTAATCCTGCTTTTCTGACAACAGTGGTCTAAGTTAATGTCAATCAATTTCTTAGGTGCTTTATGAGTTGAAAAATTTAGTGCTCCACTTTTGATTTTCGAATTCAAGAAGGCAGAGTGTGGATTATGTAAATGAAAAGTATCAAGTATAGAGAAACAGTTCATATTGTATCAAAATATATTATTTGAAAGGCAAGAATAACTTTTTGGTATCTTTCATCATTTATAGTTATAGTTCTTAAAATGAGTTCCACATTAGAATGACCAGGGGAGCTGTCTGAAAAATTTCCTTGGGTGGGCCCTCTCTAGATCAATGAAACCAGGATGGGGCCTGGACATTAGTAGCTTCTTTTTTTAAGTTAATTTTTCAACTACAGTTGGCATATACTATTATATTGGTTTCAAATGTATAACATAGTGATTAGATATTTATATGCCTTACAAAGTGATCACCCCTAAATTTATATGGAACCATAAAAGATCCCGAATAGCCAAAGCGATATTAAGAAAGAACAAAGTTGGAGTTCGCATAGTACCTGATATCAAACTGTACTACAAGGCTGTAGTAATCAAATTGGCAGGAACTGGCATAAAAGTAGACACATAGATCAATGGAACAGAATAGAGAGCCCAGGAATAAACTCATGCCTATATAGTCAATCAATCTATGACAAAGGAGGCAAGAACATATAATGGGGTCAAGATAGTCTCTTCAATAAATGGTGTGGGAAAAACTGGGCAGATACATGCAAAAAAAAAAAATTAAAACTGGATCACCTTCTTATACCATATTAAGAATAAACTCAAAATAGATTAAGGACTAAAATGTAAGACCTGAAATCATAAAACTCTTGGAGAAAACAGGCAGTAAATTCTTTGACACTGCTCTTAGCAATATTTTTTGGCTATGTCTTATCAGTAGATTCTTAAATCTCCCCAGATGGATTGACTGGGCAGCCAGACCTGAGGACCTCTGCCTTCCTGCAGTAGGCTTTGGTCATACATACCCTGTGCCCCTTTGCATTTGCTGCTTCTGCGTATACTTAGTCAGCATCTTTGGCCCATGTTATGGATCTGTGATTGAATAATATGTTTGTTCCTTACTAGTCTGTGTTAAATTTCTTAGTGTCATTTTTCCTTCTCTGATATAGACATTCTACTTCCAAACTGAGGTCTCTGCCAAATTAAGTGGTAATAGCAATCAGTATTTTAGAGAGAGAGTGAGTAGGGTTTGTTTGAGGTTTTGTGATTAGAGGTTGCCTATGTGGTCTGGTTACTGAAAATGTGAGGATTAGGTGCCAAATCACCCCTAAATACTACCATACTATGAGCACACATTTTCTTATCTGTCAGAGCAATGATAACTCCTAAAAAATTCCACTGTATCCTTGTGTGAAAGAATAAGAGTGAAAGTGGAGAGTAATATCTTAGTATAAGCTCATGGACCTCTGGGAATGTTGAGAGCCCCCAGCTGCCCCTGTACTTTGAGAATCATTCCTCTAGGATAAACTCCTATAAAAAGAATGACTAGTTTGAAGGGAATGAAAACTTGTATGACCTTTGATAAATGTGATCACATTTATCTTCAGTAGCTTTTATTCAGCCATCAAGAGTATTTGAGCATGCCTATTATATCCAGCTTTGGCCAACATAACTGTTATATGTATTTCCTCATTGTAGTAGGTACTGTTATTCTCAGTGTGTTTCTTTGACTCCTGCTGGGACAGCTGAGATTTTCTTATATATTTCTTTATGGATTATATTTCCTCTTTCAGGACGTTACTCATACATACACAGGCATTTATTTATCAATTTGTTTGAATGCTTTATTTAATAAAGACATTAACCTTTTCTTATAATTGCAATAAATATTTTTTCTTGGTCTGTTTACTTTCCTTTTTCACAATATTTAATGCACATAAATTCTAAATGCATTAACTTCATTGTGAATCTGGCTATTTTGTGATTTATTTTTTTTTAAGTTTGTTTTATAAAGACATCTTACTTTCATTCATATCTGTTTTTTTAAAAAAATGGTATGATATAAGTGATAATGTACCTGTAGTGCTAGAATAATTTATTTAGTCCATTGGTAGGTAGGTCTGTGTGTAGAGTGTTAGAGAAGGTAAATAGTCCATGACCGGTGCTTCTAATCTGGCATTCCTGAGCCCTGGGGAATCCATGGATCAGCTACTCTGATATTTTTATATGTGTGTGCACTTTTCTGAAAAGAGGGCCCATAACTTTCATCCTCATCTGAAAGGAGTCTGTTATCCCGCAAAAGATTAAGGACCATTTTCTATAGAATCAAAAAGATACAGACCAGGTTCTGTATCCTGCTCCCCGTTTATATGGGACAATACTGAACGTTTACTCTCAGTTTATCACATCTTTACAGAATTTGTGATGGTGAGAATGGAGATAGAAAAATAATTTTCGTTGTGGCTTTAAGGCTTTGACACTGATGTCTAGAAACCATTTTGCAGTGAGAAAGAAATCAGGGGGAAAAAGCCAAGTTCCAGGCTCAAAACAGAAATGCTTTGCAGTAAGAGAGTCTACGAGCCTGTTTTAAAATAAATATTTCTAATTTATGGATCCACTGTCCCTGCCCCCCTTCGCTGCCCCCACAGGGCACATTTTAGTATTTTGTACCTAGTTTCAAAATGATTGCATTTTAATAACAGGTTTTCATGGAAATGCGGTTTTGTATTCTCAGTTTCATACCCCCCCCCCAAAAAAAAACTGTCCACATTTAATAATGTGCATAAAACTAACAGGACAACTTCAGACAATGGTGCTTTTGAAAATTAGCTATAGGATGGTTCATCATGCAGAGCAAGAATTATCTTTGTTTTTTTAATTTAAAGAAATTTTATTTATTGAGACTAGGTAATGCATGCATTTGGCAAAAAATTTAAAAATGCAACAGGGTATTATATATAATGAAAAGTACGCTTTTTCTCCCCCTCCTGCCCTCAAACACCAGTTCCCCTCAATCTATGGTTATTGGCTCCTTCTGCAGAATATTTTATGCAGATAGTTTCTTTGATTGCTTATTAGGCAAGACTTCTAGAGCTTATATTGACTCTTCTTTGCAGCCTTTTGAGAAAGAAAAAAGTTTAAAAATTTCTAAAAGAATCACAAGCTTCACACAAATTGACCCTGACATACCTGCCAGAGTTTTAGTTTACTTTCTCCTTTTGCTTTTCTATTTCATTAAATTCCATGACTTGAGTCTCCTATTAGCATTATCTAATGTTTTAAATCTGAGAAGCTTTATTGCAAAATATGACTATCATTCAAATAGAACATTCTAATTAATTAATTTTTATTTTTATTTATCAAGAACTAATAAGTTTGTTAAAAATTAAAATATGCACTATTAGTAATATTAAAAGTATAAGAGGTAAATATAAAAATAATACCTCATTCAATTTGAATAGAGATGTTTAGTCATTGTAGCTATGAGATATCACATTGATCCCATGCTAAGTAATAAAACATAGGGAATTCTTTTAGTATTAATTTTCCAAGAATTTATTCCTGTAAATAAGCTCTACATATTTCCTGAGTTGATGTATATATGCCAACCGAGGCAAGGATCCCTTCGTGGTGTAGATGACCTTGTATCCATGGCTCTTGAGAGTATAAATATTTATGTTGACCATGCAGCTGTCATGAATTGAGTTCATAAAATTGGGTTTGGGTTCTTTAACTTGACATATTATTGTTGCTTAATTTTATTGTGCTGACTAAGGCTCTAGTGCTATAAATCAGAGAGAATGTTTGCCTACAAAAAAAAAAAAAGAGAGAGAGCAGGAACAATAATATGAAATATTGCCTTTGTTTATTAAGTGGTTTTCTTTTTTCCATTCTACTGTCTTCTTTTAGCTCTTAGTTCCCTGGATCTTATAATTATTCTTTTATGTTATTTTTTAACAGACCTATAATGATTTAAGGTAAGGGAGCATAAAGCTAATAAAACTTAAATGTGAAATAAAAGAATGAGAAGGATGTGGGAAAAAGAAACATTTTTTAATATACAAAAGTAGAACATGTATATATTCAAACAGTATAAACAAGGCTGACTACATAATTTGTGAGGCCTAGTGATAAATAAAAAATATAAGGTTCCTTGTTTTCCCCAGAGGAAAATGTGTTATTAACAGTACTAAAACATAAAGCATTTTTCTTCTGTGTTCTCTATCTCAACTCATCTTTCCTATTTGTTAGTTAATGTCAGTCTAAGTAGAAAAATAAAACATTTAAATTATTAGCATACATTTACTATTTATTTTTCCATGGTGCAATGCCCATTTTAAATGCAAATAAAAAAATTTTAACCCATATGTGGAATCACTGAAATGACATAATTTGTATTTCCTAGCTCCATACATGTATGTGTATTTCATTCTTACCAGAGCAATAGTAACTGTACACAAAACTAATTCAACCGTCTGTATTTCAGTTCCTGACGCACACTTTATACCTTTAGCTTACCCCTGAGTAAGGAAAGACTATAAGGAAAAAGACTATGGGTTGCCCTAACTTTCATTTTCCTTGATGTCATTATTTTCAGTGTAAATGGTTGGCAAATACAGGAAAGTCATATGAATAAGAAAGGATATGATAGAGTTCCTTAATCGAAACCATTGCTTTCTTTCTGTGTTCAAGAAAGTTCTGGTTATAACAGAGTATGGGGCCCCTGGAGTTGCCAGCATCTGGATTTACTCATTGGAAGATGTAACACGCTTACTTTGTACTTGTTTTGAGTCACGCTGAATTCTCATGCATCTTGAGTCCAGTAGAATTCTGTCCTCCTGAGGCACTGTGAACACTGTATGTAAATGGGGCATCAAGGAACAGTGGACATGCATGTTTCACTGTCTCATCTGCTTATATACACTTGATGCCCCATACGGATGTTATTTAAAAAACATAAGTTTGAAGATAAAATTTTTAAGAATTTCAAGATGGTGACAGCAGAGCATTAAACTGAGTGCACAGGGCCTTCCTGAGCACAGAGCCCTATGAGACTGCACAGGTCTCAAGCTCATGAAGCCAGCCCTGAGTGCGGAAATGCGTGTGGTCTATTCCGCTCATGTCCACCATACCAGCTGAAGCTGCAGAGAAGTGAGTCCATCTAGCCCCAACCAACCACCCAGCTGACTGCAGCCCCCTAGGTAAGCCCAGGTGCTACCAACAGAAGAACTGACCAAAAAGCCCACAGAATTGTGAGAAATAATTATTAGTCATTGTTTTAGGCCACCAAGTTTTGGGGTGGTTTATAATGAGCAATACCTATATAATCATATATATTAAAACATTTAATTTATGTACCCCATAAATGAAATTGCATTGTTCATGTTGTCTGTGTTTTGCTTTTTTTTTTTTTCATTTAGTGTGCTTTAGAGATCCTTCTTTCTCAGCCCATTCCAATCAACCATATTATGCTATAATGTTTCCATTGGCTGGATTACTGTAATTTATTTAACCTATTTCCCTATTGATGGACAATTGTTGGTTTTTGTTCTTATCACGAGTGCTGCAATGAGCATTCTTGTATATAGATATGTATATAGATATAACATTTATATGTGTATACCTTTTACATCTATATCTATATCTATATCTATATCTATATCTATATCTATATCTATATCTATATCTATATCTATATATACCTTATCTCTATCTATCTATCTATCTATCTATACCTTTTAAAAATATTTTTAAATTACAGTTGACATATAATATTTTTTCAGGTGTGCGACATAGTGATTAGACACATATAAATAATGAAGTGATCGCCCTGATAAATCTATTACCTACCTGGTACCATACATAGTTATTACAATATTATTGACTATTTTCCTTAAGTTGTATTTTATATCCCCATGACTATTTTGTAACTATCAATTTGTACTTCTTAATCTCTTCCCATTTTCACCATCCCCCAAGTCCTCTCCCATCTGGCAACCATCAACATGTTTTCTATGAGCTTGTTTCTGTTTTATTTGTTTGCTTATTTTGTTCTTTAGATTCCACATGAAAGTGAGAATCATACGGCATTTGTCTTTCTCTGCTGACTTACTCCACCTGGCACGATACCTCTAGGTCTATCTATGTTGTTGCAGATGGTCAGATTTATTTTTTCTTATGGCTGAGTAATATTCCATTTTATATATGTGCCACTCCTCCTTTATCCACTCATCCACTGATGGACACCCAAGTTGCCGCCATATCTTGACCATTGTCAATAATGCTGCAATGAACATATGGATGCACATGTCCCTTCGAAGAAGTAGTATTTTGGGTTTGCATGAATAAATACCCAGAAATGGGATTAGTGGGTCCTTCTTTGTCTCTTGTTATAGCTTTCATTTTAAAGTCTATTTTGTCTAGTATGAGTATTGCCACCCTAGCTTTTTTTGTTTCTATTTTCATGAAATACCAATTTCCATCCCTTTGCTTTCAATCTGTGCGCATCTTTTGATTTGAAGTGAGTCTCTTATAAGCGGCATATGTAAGGGTCATGTTTTCTTATCCATTTAGCCACCTTATCTTTTAATTGGAGCATTTAATCCATTTACATTTAAAGTAATTGTTGACAGATATGTATTTATTGCCATTTTATTATTCATATTTTTCTTTTTCTTTTTCTTCTTCTTGAAGAAGTTCCTCTAACATTTCTTGGAATACTGGCTTGGTGGTGATGACCTTCAATTCTAAATAATAGCTTTGCTGGGTAGAGTAATTTTGGTTGTAGGTCCTTGCTTTTCAGTGCTTTAAATATTTGTGTCAATACTTCTGGCCTGAAAGTTTCTGTTGAGAAACAGCTGACAGTCGTATGAGAGATTTAATTGCTTTTCTTTTGATGCTTTTAAGATTCTGTCTTTAACCTTTGGCATTTTAATTATGATGTGTATTTGTATGAAGCTCTTTGGGTTCATCTTGTTTGGGACTCTCTGAGCTTCCTGGGCTTATACGTCTGTTTCCTTTGCCAGGTTAGGGAATTTTTCATCATTATTTCTTCCAATAGGTTTTCAATACCTTGCTCTCTCTCTCTTCTGCTCCTGGTACGCCTATGATGTGCATATTGGTATGCTTGATATCCCAGAGGTCCCTTAAACTACCCTCAGTTTTTTGGATTACTTTTTCTTGTTGCTGTTCTAATTGGGTATTTCTGCTACCTAATTTTCCAAATCACTGATTTAATCCTCTGCTTCATCTAATCTACTGTTGATTCTCTCTAATGTATTCTTTGTTCCAGTTATTATAGTCATCATTATGACTGGTTCTTTTTCATGTGTTCTATCTCTATTTTATGTTTCCTATCTCTGTTGAGGTTTTCACTGAGATCATTGAGCATACTTGTACATATATCTGGACATATTTTTTATAGAGTAAGTTTTTACCTATGGAATTATAAGGTCATTATGTGAAATTTAAAACTTGATGGATATTTTCTAATCACACTCCAGGAAGTCTGTGCCAACTTGCACTGCTCCAACAGTGTATGAGTAAACTTGTTTTGGCACTTCTTTAAGAGTGGGTCAGTTCAAACTTTGAAAAGATTTCCAGGAAGAAAAGGCATTTTATTGTTATTTGTTTCCCCAATCATGAGTGAGGTTAAGCATCTTTTAACATATTTCTTGATAGTTGTACTTTTTTGTCTGTGAATGGCTGGTTCATATCCTTTATTCAGTAGTCTATCAGGTTTTATCTACAGTTTATAAAATTATATGAGCTTTTTGTAAATTAAATGTGCCCCTTTTGCCATATGTACTATAATATCTTACGCAAGTTTTTTTTTTTATGAGATATATTTTGTGATCAGGTACTTAGGACTGGAAAAACATTTCCTAACTTGCCTTATGGTTTACTTTCTCAAGACATTTAATTCATTAACTTTTTTCCTCTAATCTCTTTCTTTGAACTATGCCCTATTTATAATTCCCTAAGGACATATTACTATAAAGCAAAACTTTTAAAAAGGCATTTTGTTGTCTACTACTTCTTTTAGAAATTATTTTAATTTATCTATTTAATGTTGTTTTTATCCTTTGCTACTAGGGAGATGCTACTTCAGGAGGCCAGTCCCAAATTAGTAAGTTTCTGGATCTGTTGGCTACAAAATACAGTTCCCAGCAATAATTCACTCTTATCTATATGGGGGAAACTAAAGGGAAGAATGCATTTTAAAATTATATCACATACTGTTTTTCTTGGCCAGACCAATGGTTAGCCATTCACTACTTGGTCCCTCATTCCCTTTACAGATCAGATCCTTTTAGTGAGCCTGCCTTGCAGGGGTGAAGCTAAAGAGGTAAAGTAATTCCACTTTTGTGCCTGGATCTGATCATTCCCAAGTGCTTGATGCATTGTCCCTCAATGGTTTTACAAAAACAGGGTACAAGTATGCGTGGAAAATAGCAGAAGCAGCTTCAGAATCTCAGGGGAAGGAGATAGAAAGAAGTGTCTAAGATAGGTGTGTATATGAAGGTAGAAGAAAACTATTTTAATTTAAAATTGATTTGGAGACTAATGCTAAAATGGTGGTGAAAAGTGCTAGTAAACAGCAAAACAGAGTTGGTGAGATCTTCAAGAAAAGTGTGGAAATTTTTTTAAATACACAGAGTCCTCATTGTAAATGGTTATTTGTAAAAACAAACAAACAACTTTTAACCTCTATGAGAAATGAGAAGATCTTCAAAAGATTGGTTTTCAATAAAGGGAAATATTCTTCCTTTAAAAGTCAAGATATCTTTGGAAGAACTTTTAAAAATTACTTTATGATCTATTTTTTCTTAGATAAAATATTACATTTTGTTTTCCTCTAACACAATGACTGTACCATCCTTTTGAGTTTGTGATTTTATTCTGTGCTTCAATAAGTTGATGCCTTTGGAGGCTTCTGAACTGAGTAGTTTTTGCCTCCACACTAAATGACACTAATATGTTACAGAATTATATATATGTATTTCCCCCCCCCTTGCTTCTAGTTGCCAGCTCTGACTTTTTGCTAAAGTCAGTATTCTTGTTTCTAGAAAACCCCTTTTTTTTGCCTTCTCCTGGTGCTTTTTCTCTGCTAAAGGTTGGGAAACAATATGGACACCCTTTTTAGCACGGTGTCGTGCATGCTTATAGCAGTGTCATCTACCAGCTGTGATATGTGAAATAATGTCACATTTGTAATGGTGGCTTAGATGACTTATTTGCAGCTCTTAATTATGTTCAGATGATGAGGAGATCTGTACAAGAGACCTCTGGATTAGTGGCTTGTTGCTGAGGTGATTTAAGTCTTTATAAAACATTATTTCTAAATTGTTCATCAAGCTGCAAACATATCCTATAATTTGCAAGTTCATTAATAAATAAATAGAGGGGGAAGTTTCTAGGGTGGAAGGCGTATGGCCTGGTGTCAGGCAGGCTTGAGTCAAAATGAGATTTTACTGTCTCCTGACTGTGCGACATTGGGCTAGAGGTTTGTATGACAGTTTTCACACCTATAAAATGAGGTAAAATATAGCTTGCATGGTTGTAGAGTATCTGAGTGTCTAGTACATTGGTAAACATTGAGAGAAAGCATTTCATTAAATGATAACAATTATATATATATGTATAGATATATTTATACACACATACATAACTTGATATTAACTTAAATATTTTATAAATATAAATCATAATGCATTCTTAATATTTATGATAAATTAATCTCTTGCCTTTATTGATATATAAATAAATATACAATTATCACTTGCTAAAATAAACTCATGCAATTATATAATGATATGATCTCTTCATTATCCATTTCTAATTCAGAAGTCAGATTCTCAGTGGCAGTGGAAGATTGGGGTCATGAAATTGCTAAGGCTAGCCAGTTTTTTGTTCCTATAAAGTTTTCATTTTCAGATTGTAATGTGGGTTTAGGACTGGAGAGAATGAGATTAAACATCACTTTTCTTACCCTTGAATTAGGCTGATATTTCTGGGTACTCCAGACCTTCTGAATAGAAGTGGAAGGTGAGGTAGTTTCTGATTCATTGTCGTGGAAATATACTCTCCATGAAATAAAAAATGTCACATCTTGATGTAGATGAAGGCTTTTTTGAAAAAATGCAAATCGATAAATAGCAAACAATTTTAGCAGCAAAGATTTTCACAGTGGCATCCCCTGAGTGCCAAAAAATTCTCATGTATGGACATGTATGCCTGCATAAATAACATGTCTATTACACACCCACTTCTGCCTATATACATTTAGTTCTATGTCAGTGAATATCATTTCCAAGAGATATACCAGAATAAACTGAAGGGGGCCTGGTCTCTGTGTTTGGAGGTTAGAGATTTTATCGATTGGGTATGGGGTTGATGGAACAGAGCCTTGGTTGTAGCTCTTTTTCCCATTGTGTCTCAGATGTGAAACACTAGTGTGAACTTACAGTCCCGATCTTCTTTTCTGATGGTGTGATAAACATACTCTGTTTGGGTGTTGCCAGGTAGATGAGAATAATAACATTGCTTGGGTAAGAAGGGTATTGTCCTGAGGTGTGGCATCCTTTTGACTTCCTCCCCCAAATGGAGCACTTCCTGCTTTCCAACGGAATGGTGAGTCATGCGAAGAGACTTGAGGACGTGACACAGGAGATCAGTCAGGCCATAATTATTTAAATGGCGTGGATGACAAATCTGCATTCGGTGCGTATCCCATCCAGGTAAAGCCAGGAAATGCAAGAAGGACTGGAAATAGCTTATGGCTGTATGGCAGCCTCTTTGAAAATAGTCATTTAGTGCTTTCAACATCCAAAAGTGCCACATCAGAGAAGTAGTGTTTACTGGCATTCTCATTGCAAATCTGAACATTCTGATGCTTATTTCTATTTCTCATGATTTCTAGCAGTGGGGAAGCATTTTAGAGTTAATTCTGAGTGAGAGATTCATGATGTATGTCTGATATAGACCAATATATGACACATGGAAACATGTGGCAGGGAAACCATTGTTTGAGAAATCTCCCTGGGGCATGTGGGAAAGATGGCTCATATTTTATGTTAAATTGTGTTCTTATAGAACATGAATATTAGCATTTATTATATATCAAGAGCCATGTTAAGTACTTATTTTTATTATTTTATTAAGTTGTAACTATGACTCTATGAGGTAATAAAAATAAAAATAAAATTAACTATGTGCTAATGCTTACTGTGGGCTTGTCATTATGTTAAGTAGTCACCATATATACATTGTGTCATTTAATTTTACTAACAACCCTGGCCAATAGGGATTATTATCGTGTTTTATAATTATGAACACTGAGACCTGGAGAGATTAAGGAATTTGCCCAAGGTCAGATGACTAGTAAAGTGAAGGAGTTAGTATTGAAACTAGTCTTGCCTAACTTCAAACCTCATGATTTGTACCATGCTCTTTCTCTCTCTCAGTGTCTTATGATCAGCAATATCAGCATAAACCAGCCAACTAACCAAATAAACCAATAGGCAAATAAACCACCAACAAAAAACCCAATTTCAGCCTCCTTTAATGGAATGTATGTGAGAGAAAGTCTTATAGTTATATGGAGTGCAATAGCCTAAATATGTAGTATTTCATTCTCACCAACACTTGTGAATAAACCAAAATCTGTAACATAGTTAAATTCAACAAATATGAAGTGCCTACTGTGTAAGTCATGCTTCTTATGACACTCAGAGGTAAAAATCAAGAGATACTTAGAAGAATATCCTCTTATCCAAGAATGCTACTGTTTTTATTTTAGCTCCTCATGCTATTACATATTTCTTGTAAGAAATGGCCTGTTGGAGGGTCTTTCCTCCCTCTGGTTTCCTGAGAGATGAGATGTATTTGTTCTCCATATGAATCATGATGTGAAAGAACATCCTCCAAAAAAATGTCTTCCTTATTTTGACCTCAGCATACTTCATAAGAAATCAAGGTCATGGTAATGGCTCCTCATACCAAGATGATTAATAATCCAACTTATAAAGGCACTGGGAAATCGATGAAGGATAAGCTACCATTTCCCACCTTTGTTTTTGCTGCAATCTGTTTTCATTTTGAAGTGATTGACTTAGAAAAAATGAAGGAAGATATTATTATATGAGTCAGCTCTTAGATATTTGACCAAAAGGAAAGAAGGCTCCAGAGGCAGCTTGTCTAAGGAAATCTCATGTGTGATGTTAAGTGACTATCTTAAATAAACTTAAGATTTTTCTAAGCATGCCGATGATGAGTTCCATGTTTAGCTCTTTTTACCACACACATAGGTTTTTTTACTGTAGGATCTCTCTTGTTCTAGAGGTGATTCCATAAAACTTTGTATATGCACTATGAAGATATTTTATACCCCGCACAACACTTTGGTTGCTGCAGGCATTTCGTTTACACATGTGCAAATTTATCTCAAGTCCAGAATGGCATGGCACATACACAAGAATACATCAAGCACGCAGTTAGGGGGAGGCCAGGAGGGAGAACAGCATGAAGCACGTGTTGGAGAAAACCAAAGCCCATTTACATCTACCACGTGGTGTTCTTTAGTGTGCTTGTTTTTTCTTAAGAAGCACAAATTAATTTAGTTGCAATTTCCAAATGTGGGTAATAAATACGGTTGCCTCCTAACCCTTTTCCTGTTCTCCATACACCAAGCAGAGACCAGCCCCTCCTTGTATGTATCTGCATGCTCCCACCCACAAATTACAGCAACAAACTGAGGTCTCCATTTATACTTTTACTTTTAATGAGAGAAATACAATGTGAAATGTTAATTATCGTAAGTTAAAAGAAATTATTCGGCCTCCTTATAAAGCCCGGTCATGGGCTTTACCACCATTTTAGGCTTTAAGGATAAATATTCAGTTATTCATTCCTAGAATATTTATTGACTATTTAGTGGGGGTACATCATCATTCAAGTCATATCCAAACAATATAACATATGGGCCTTGGGCCCAAGGAGGCGATTGTCTAATTCAAGGGGATCGAGGATTAATATAAAAATTAAAAAATACTAACATTAGGGGGGAAAATAATGGGCTAAGGAATGATGATCAATGTCATAGTTTCTGTCCTCTTAAGAGCTGAAAACCTGTTTTCTCTTTGGTATCGTCTGTGTTTCTTCTCTAATTCAAAGCTTTCATAAAATTTTACTTCCTCTATTGAAAACTTTGAGCATTTGAAGAGAATTATGGTCAGATTATCCTTGGTTCCAAATTACTGTATGTCTTCTTTTCCATTAAGCATCTGCGTTTTCTTGCTTTTTGTTTGTTTATGATTCTATTCCTGTGAGAGCTGGTTCAGAGGTTCTGAGCCAGAGGGTAGCTACTCACATGTCTTTTAAAGAAAGTTTTTCTCTAGGGAGGGAAGCTATTCTCTTAACTGAGCATGCAATTCTGGAGACAAAGGAACAGTGGGCACCCACCTAATAGGACAGATCAGCCAAATTAACCTGGTTATCAGTGGAGTACTCTGTTTCTACTTGATCACCTACGTCACCCCTGTTCCACCCACTAAATGGAATCGCTTATTCTTTGGTCCTCTTGCTATTCTCTTAATTTTTGATATTTTTACTCTCCACTTTACCTCCTAGAATAATGTCCAGTTTTGGGTGGACCACTCAGTAATGACTGTCTTTAAGGACTGAATGGAAGGTCCGTAATCAGTGACTGTCACATTGCAGGCACTCAGTATTAAACAAGCAATTGTAAACACTTATATATATTTTAACCAAAGTTAATAGTATATAGTTATTTTACAGGAAAAGAAATAACATGGAAAAACACCAAGTGAGGGAGCCATCTCCTTCCTCTTCAGGGACCTTCTCGGGAAAACTGTCTTGAGATGTGTTGGTGGCTCTAAGTCATCCTCCCATTTTTACAGTCAAGAGGTCCAGCAGATCAAAGAGCTCATAAGGGTTTCCCCTAGGCCGCCATGAGAGGCGAGGGCAGAGCCAGACCAGCGTCTGCATTTCCCCATTGCTGGCTCACGCTGTCCTTTTAGCAGAATCTCTGAATGGGATTTGAAAGCAAATGTGGTAAAATGAATCCTTGGATTAACCATGTTTTGAGAATCTGATGAAAGTCATAGGCCTTCTTCTTAGAAAAATAAACTTACATGCAAAATTTTGTATATAATTTTGGGCATGAACTTTATGAAGCTCATGCAGTGACAACCATCTAGGGTTCATGATCCTCATTTTAAGGAGTCCTGATATAGATGTATTTGGCAGGAAACATTCTGCCTATTTCTAAACCCTTCCATATTATAATTACATTATAGTAATTATAAGATCATCGAATGGGAATAGTTACTGCCACTTCTCAAAATGCCCATTTAGAATTTAATTATTAATGAGGGAACAATTCTCAAAGCAGACATCCAAATTCACATGTTGGCTCAACACACACATACACTCCTGAACATAATCTGTTCATTTAAACAGCATCTATTTTATTCATGCTAAAGATATTTAAAGGCAGAAAAATTTGAATTTTCTATAAATACCTAATCCTCCATTAAAAAATTATTTTTATTGTCCTTTTTTTTTCTATCATATTTTCTTTTTATATTAAGCACCTGTTGTGGTGTTTCATTTATTCAGTACCTATTATGTGCATTTTAGAGGCAAGAAAATTAGTTATCTAGCAAGTATATATAGACCATCTGTTATGTATAAAGTATTCTGAGACATGATGGAAAAGGGTTCCTGAGAAAATATAGGCGTGGTCTTTTCTCTTGAGTGTTATTCAAGCCTCAAGCAAGAGAGGCAGATAGACAGAAATTGCTTTGAGGTAAGCTTAACATCATGAAGAAGGTAAAAGCTATAATGGGCTTTTAAAGGTAGGTAGGATTTGAGGAAGGCCAAAAAGAAGGGGAGGATATTTTACTCTGTTCCTAGTTAACTATTACTATGAATCAAACTATCCTAAAATTAGTCATTTGAAACAACTACACTCTTTTATTTTGCTCACAAATCAGCAGTTTGCATAGTGCACGACAGGGGATGTGGTGGTGAGGGTGGGTGGGAAAGAGCATCTTGTCTCTGCTCCACTTGGGATCATTTGGAGGCAGCTCAGAGGACAGGTAGGGGCTGCAGTCAACTGCAAACTCTCTACTAGCATGTCTGTTGGTTTATGCGGGCTGTCAGTTGCGACCAGCTGGAGCTAGTGACCAGAACACCTACATGTGGCATTTTCATGTGGCTGCTTGGCTTCCTCCCGGCATGGAGGCAGTGTCCTAAGAGAACCAGGAAGAAGCTCTTAAATTGTATGACCTACCTTGTAAGTTATCTGTTGCCACTTTGGTTGTAGTCACAAGTGCACAGATTTAAGAGGAGAGAACATAGGCCAACAGTTAACACATTAAAGTCATCTTGTGGAAAGAGCATGTGAGATGGAAGACGTTGTTGTGGCCAGTCTGGAGAACACGGTCTGCCACACAGGCCATGGAATTATAGGAGAGAGGCTGCAGAGGTGGTAAATTTAAAGGGGAATCGGTTTAGGTGGAGCAGAAAATGTGAAGCATGGGAAAATAGGTAGGAATCTATGCCAAGGAATCTAGACTTGGTCCAGCTGACGCTGGCAAGTCTTTGCAGTTTTTGTTCATAATCACAGTGATTATTAGTGAGGATGACCTGGCTGTAGAAGGCAGGACAGTTTGAGGGGGAGGTTAGAGGTAGTACATTGCCTGGAATTTATTATAGTAGTCTAGATATGCCATGATAGGGTTTTGCATAGGGTGAATGTAGACTGGAGAAACATGACAGATTTGAGAGACACTGCCAAGAACCATAAGATGTTGAAAATAATTAGAGAAGAGGAGTAAAGGAAAAGATAAAGGATAACATCACTCTTTTGAGCTATGTAAAAATACAGACTCTATTCTTAAGGCCATAAGGCTATTTATAGTTCCACGTAGTGTGAATATTCATATAATTCATTGCATACATTTTATGTGTTTGACTGAGATTGCGGACCTGAATCTTCATTTTATAGGTGAGAGTACCGATGCTCAGAAAATTAAGTAATTTACCCAGGGCTCCTGTACTAGCATCTCTTATCTGTAAAGGCCAATCTGTAAAGTCTTCTCTGTGGTGCCAACTCAATCCTAAAAGTTATACATATGAAATGTTTGCAGAAGTAGGTCTTGCTCTTATATCAGATGGTTAGCCAGCTTATCTCTGACAAGTTCTAGTATTTTTGCCATTAAGTTATAAATCTTTTTAAGGTAGGATTAGTGTAGTATTTGTGTTATTTGCTTTACATGTAGAAGAAACAATTTTGAGGTTGAATGCAATTGATACATATATGCAAAAATTTTTTCTTGCCCATACACCAACATAGACTGTACTTTATGATTGGTCAGCATGCACCGCTAGAACTCTGTGTGCTCTGTCTGTGCCCAGTGCTCTGGGAGATGTGGAGTGAACGCAATCTCCCAAGGGCAGAATGGCTGTGGACTCACCCAGTCCTCTCTTGGATACCTCATCTCAACCTCCTAAGCTGGGTCTATAAGACCTGGAGTAGAGGCTAGGATTAGGTCTCTCTGAATGCCTATTCATGGTTTTCAGCTGTCACATGGGAGAATGGACCCTGGAAAGTGACGAACTTGGGAAATAAGGACACACTTTCATCTTGGCCTTTTCTATTTGAAGGCAGGCTCTGCTTTTCATGGAGAGAAAATGACGTCTGGACTTCTCACCTTTTCTCATTTGCCTCCTTCCTCTCCCACACCCTATGGTGAATCAGCTGTATACTCTCAAGCATGAGATTCAATTACTTTTATTGTTAGGCTTGGCTATGATTGTCTTTAATGGTCAGAAAATTACATAGCATCCAAAAACCACAATTAAAAAATTCAGCCACAGTGTGTCCCTGTGATTTTTGTCTGGCAGTAAAGAAGTATTTCCTTTGAGGAGTTCTTTTTAGACATTTGGCATTTGTTACTTATTCTCCAAATTTTATTTCACAAATGGAAACCTGAGGGTTTTTTTTAGTCAATTCAATATTAGGTATATTTTAAGCACTATTAAAATGAAAGTATCAGTTTAATGTCATCTTTGAAGTAGAAAATATTTTATAGCTCATAATCTTTGCTTGTATGTACATCAGCAATCAAATATATGAACATTAAGCATGTTCAGATGCTGGTTCTAGTCCTAAATAAACTGACATCCTTGGGCAACATACTAAAATCTTTAGCAGCTTGTCTTCTTATTGGGAAGAAGGTAAGAATATTTTAATCAACTTAACAGATTGATAGGAATACTGATGCAAATGACATTGATGAAAAGAAGTACTCCAGAAATTGTCATTGATTATAGTGAACTTGGGCATGGGAGTGATTCCGGACCAGGTTGGAGCTGCTTTGGATTATATGGAAACAAGAAGCCCTAGAGCTTTATCCACCTATAGTATTTCTGACTGAGCAGCAAGTGTTTCATAATATGTTATGCCATGGCTAAAAACGTGACAGGAGAGGCATTGCCTCCTACACTGTCAGGGAGCCAGGAAGTCATGGTAGCAACACTTAATGAGATGGCTGGACAGCTCAGGGAATGTCCCTGCATGTTTATTTTGAATGAGGCCAGCTAGTTTCAAGTGGGCAGGATTAAAATGCAAACCAAACCCAGATTTAAAAAAATTAATTCTTATGTTTGCCAACCAGGGGGAAGGTGATAAGGGACAGCAAACAACTTGCTTAGAGCTGTGTTGTCACCTGGACTAAGACATCCTGACATGACATGGCTGGGGACATCAGCCTCTCTGTGGCTCCTGGGGATGGATTTGGAGGATGAAAGGGCAATATGAAAATATTCCTCGAACGTGGCCTGTGTTTTAAGTAGACTTAAAAATTGTGCTAATATACACGTACCATGACATTTGCCATTTTAAACCATTTTAAGTGTATAATTCAGTGGCATTTAGTGCATTCGTAATATTTTGCAACCATAACCACTATCTGGTTCCAGAACTTTTTCATCACATACCCATTGAGCAGTCACTCCCTATTCCTTCTGAGCCCTGGCAACCAGTATCGGCTTTTCATCTACAAGCAGACATTTTAGGGAGGGGAATAGAAGGCACTGTGGTCAGAAATTAGGAGATTGCTGGTGGGGGTCTTTTCAAATCTGGGCTCCTATTTTTTTTTTTTTTAACAACAGAGCATGCTTCTCATAGCAGCAGCCCTGTAACTTATTAGTCCTTTGGCAAAAAATTTAAAACAACTTGATCGAGGTATATTTCATATATTATAAGATTCACCCATTTCAAGTGTATAATGCAATGAGTATCTTTACAAGGGGGTGCAGCGGTTACCATAGTTCATCCTCCCAATAAGATCCCTCATTCCATACAGTTAAATCCAATTTATCCTCTGTCCCAGAAAGCCACTGGTCTATTTTCTGTCTCTGTAATTTGCCTTTTCTGAACATTTTATATCAATGGAATCATATGATATCTGGTCTCTGTGGCCAGCTCCTTTCACCAAGCATAATGTTTTTGAAACTCATCCATGGCATAGTATATGTCAGTCAGTATTTCTTTTTTTTTAATTGCCAAATAGTATTCCATTGACTAGATATACCACATTTCATTTGTCTATTTACCTGCAAACATTTTATAGGCCTGGCATACTTCCTCTGCACAACTCTGCTGCTATGCGCAAACATTTTAGGACAAGTTTCTTGTCTGTAAATTATAGAGGATTGGGTTGTTAGAACCTCTTATATCCTCGCTCTCTAAGATTCTGTCCAAAAAAAAGTCCCAGGGGCAGATTTAAATTCTTAGATCATTCATTTATTCAGCAAATATTTGTTGAGCCCTCATGGCACACATAGCTCTGTGTTAGACACAGGAGATGTGGTCCAGCACTCTTGGAATTTCTGCTTTAATGCAGGAGACAAAGCTCTTTTCACACCATGTACCTCTTTCCTTCTGGTCAGTCTGAAGAATAGACACATTCTAATGGGACTGATATGTAATCACGGGGAGCTTTCTCTGTCCCCTCCCCTGACCTTCTCACTCCTCTATGCTCCCCCTACATGTTCCCATTCCATTCTGAGTTTCTCACACATTTTTGTAATTGTCGTTTGTGTGTGTCTCCTGTTTCTGAAATGTAAGCAACTTGAGGACAGAATGATGTCTATTTATATCCCTTGATCGTAGTATAAGGTGAGGCATGTCAAAAGTGCCCAATGGTTATTTAATGAATGAATGAATGAATGAATGAGTCCCATTCTGGCAAGGGTCAAGAGCAGATAGAAGAATAAGGAACATCCTGGCCTCTTCAAGTCTCAAGTTCAAGACATACTTGTTCTTCCCCCTGTAGTTACAGAGGCAGCAGCTGCATGGTTGCCTCTCCAGAGTTAAGGCACAAAGATGGATGAGAAAATATAGTCATCTGGAGTTCTCTCTGCTCTTTGGAACACAGGCTTGAGACAGACTTCTTAACACTGTCATTAGTATTTTAATAGTATCCCTAAGGTCACTCTGAGGGCAGACTATTTAGGGAGACAATATGAAAATGGTCTTGTGTGGCAGGGTGACCAGCCCAGATGCCAGAGGTAGTGACTTAGAACAACTTCTCCAGCATGTCTTCAGGCCCCTCCCTACTGTTCCTGCCACCACCTCACTCTACTCTTAGCTTCCTCCAGGACTCTTGCCCTGGGTCTTCCTGCCTGACCAGAAAGCCAAGAGCAGAGGGGACAGGACGCGTTGTGTGTATTCCTGTGGGACGCTGTGCTGAAGGTGGAAGAGGGAAGACCCAGGAGGCCAAACCAGGCGAGCTGCTTCATGTGGAGAAGAAAACAGGTGGTTCTGTGAGGGCTTTACTTCTTGCTGGTGGTGGTGGCTGGGGTCTAATCAGAGTCCCATTAAAATGCCTAGGATGAAATATTAAAAAGGGAAGGGACATGGACGTGTCTAGTCTCAGAGATTACTTGAAGTTTTCAAAATAGACTATATTTTTTAAGATTATGTTATTTTGTAGTACTAAATGCATATACTTGATCTACTTTAATAGGGTCATGTTTTAGCCTTGTCCATCTTAGGACAACTCTGGAGATTTTTCTCCCTCCATGGATGGACACCTTTATTTCCATGGTCATTGATTGGGGCCCATTGGTTTGGTCCATCATATACATGTATTTCATGGGTAATTGGCAGTCATGCCACTGTGGAGGGCCCACTATGGGTCATCATCTCCCCTTACCCACTGCAGAAGGACCCTTCATCCATGGGTGGGATATAGCCTGCTGGTTTCCATTTCTTAATGGTAGGGGAAGATCGAGATGCTAGTTGGAGAGAAAATACCTTGGATTTGGGTTGATTCTATTTTTCCTTAGCATCTTTACCATTTAAAATGTGCTCATGCTTGAGGCACCCCAAATACATCCTATCAATTCTAAATTTACACAGAGGTACTTCTCTCTGAGCCAACATCCAATAAAAATGCAATGACACCTGGTCCTAATCTTATGACTCAAAAGTCAGAGTTTACATTCTTTTTCTCCCTCTTAATACTTTGCCTTTTAATTTGCGCCAGATTTTTTTTTATTGAATTAGTAGTTTCATTTTTAGTATAGAAATCAAGTTTAATTAAAGCTTAGTTGCCATTTCAAGTAATAATTTGTTTAATTTAGCATTCTTAATTACCTTGAGTAAATTGCCTATAGAGGCTCACCTAATTCATTTGTTTGTTCTAATTATTACTGTCATTTGCATATTTTGAATGACACCACTTCAATGAAACACTGGGGTGGAGTCAGGGCAGATGATACTTTCTGTGGCAAATGCTAAGGGGTGATCTCTCCATCCTAGTCTGTTCAGCTGGAAGGTTTTAATCATCCTACTGAGTTTTCATAAAAGATCAAAGTTTTCAAAAGCTTCAGTGTTGGAAAATCATTAGTAATAAAGTATCTGAGAGACATATAATAAATGTGGGTAGCATTCATGTCTAGCCAGGGCTTGCCACTTACCTGTCCCCCTTTAGCTTCTTATAATGAATGTAGATATGCCTCTCCTTAACCCTAAGATATATTCCTGCAGACTTGAGGTATATGTAATGGGATCATATTTCTAATGCATTTGAGGACCTTATTAATTTGTTGGAAGGATTGTTGTTAGTGGGAAAATGGGATGTTAAATAAAAACAATGATATTTTTATTCTGCATGTATTGCAATCATTAATTGGTGTTAATAAATTGCCAACTATAAAAGAGGGTTTTAGAGAACTTGTATTGATAAGTAGGTAAGAATGATTTCTTATTTGCATATCAGTTATTATAAGTTTTACATATAGATTTTAGGTCGGAATCTTTGGGAGTGCTATTTTGACTGTTCTTTGAGAGCATCTCTATTTTAGCAGAGAGGAATGAAGGATTTCTTTATGGTTCTGGTGAAGTTTGTAGGACAACTTGATTGAATCAGTCTTCTAGTTATTGATTTTAAGTAATTGCATAGCCTAATCATTGGTTTACCTCCTAAACTTTATAAACTGATTTATGTACTCCCTATAAAAAATATGATAGAGCATACTAGAACACATTTCATTAATTTAAATATTTCCAGGTTTCCTATAACCAAAATGTGGAAAACATTCTACCAAGAGCTCTTCATTAATGTTAGTTATATACTAAAAGCATCTCTGAATGATGTGGCCAGAAGGCATATCTCAAATAGGAAACATTCTCCATTTTATACTAATGGATTATTTGTAGAGAAAGTGTATATGCATCTTATGGAACACTAGTAATGAAAGCAAATCAATAACAGAGTCAGTTTTTGATGTTTGCACTCCAATTTGGGACTCTATGATAAAGGCAGGAAGATTGCTCCCTTCCATGCCTGGTCGAGCCTACATCCTAATGTAATCTCTTTGTTTATGAAGGCACAGCCCTGTTTCTGCATCAATAGGGCATGCCCTTTTAGACTCTCTCTTCATTGTAATTGAAAGGATGCTATCATGAAGCTCAAGAGACTTGCCGTGTTCACTTAGTAACCCTGTGACCTTGGGCAAGTTACTTCTCCAGACTTTGTTTCCTTACCTGGAAAGCGGTTGCCTGAATTAGGCATATTCTAAGGTCATTCTAAGTAAATTCTGTTTCTAGTGGTAATGAGTTTTCTCTGATCCATATTCCTCTCCGTGGTCTCCATGCAGACAGTGATGGGATTTGGAGAAACGTGGAATGAAGGTGCAAACAAAAGGCGTGAGTTAGAGTGAAGCAGATTTGCTCATAGGAGCATCCAGTCCTCTTCTTTGTCAGTGCTCCGGGTTCTGATGAGCCTGCACCTGATGATAGAATGAACCTTACCTGACCTGGGTTTTTATTTCTCCTACCCACTTGGTCTGTGTGTGTGGGGGTAGGGATGCTAGGAAGGATCTTAGAGGCAAAAACATCTGGCATATGCTTGATGTCTAAAATCAAACTCCATCTTTATTTAAAAAACAGAAAGGAAGAAATCATCTTATTTGACTTAGAAAGACTCTAAACATGATTTTTAAATGTTGATATAGTTTTTGCATTAGTAAGGGGTTTTCTTTATTTTAAGATTACAATGTAAAAATGTTAATGCTATTAACACTTTTTGCCTTTAAAGTTGAATTATACTGCAAATACAATTATGCCAACTGCTTTTTTTTTTTAAACTTAAATATCTTTCTTGGCTATTCTAATCTTTATGCCTTTTGTTTATTTTTCCTGCCTTATTATACTCCTTAGGATCTCCAGCATAAGGGTGAATACAAGTGGTGAGAATGGACATTCTTTCCTTGTTACTAATCTTAGGGGAAAACCATTCAATATGTCACCATTAAATATGATTTTAACTGCGGATTGAGGAAATATACTTCTATTTTTAATTTGCTGAGAGTTTTCTTCATGAATTTGTATTGAACGTTGTCAGATGCTTTTTCTGAATGTGTCAAAATTCAACATGGTGTTTCTTTTATTCTGATAATATGGTAAATTATTATAATGATTGATTTTTAAATGTTAAAACTACATGACATTCCTGAGATAAACCCTACCTGGTCATGATGTAAAAAGGATGATTATCTTCTCTATGTAATACTAGATTTTATTTACTAATATTTATTAAGAATTTTTGTGTCAATATTTATAGATGTTGAGCTGTAATTTTCTTTCCTTACAGCACTGTTGTCAGATTTTGGTATAAGGATTATGTTGGCCTCATAAAATGAATTAAGGAAGGGTCCATTCTTTTCCATTTTCTGAAACAGTTTCTGTAATATCAGTATAACTTTTTCCTAAAATGTTTGATATAATTCACCATGAAACCATTTGTGCTGGAGTTTTCTTAAAGGAAAAGATTTTGATAATATTTAATTTAATTACTTTAATAGATATTGTACTATTGAGATTTTTAATTTTATCTTTTGTCAATTTTGGTAAATTCTATTTTTCAAGAAATTTGTCCGTTATAGGTACTTATTATCCTTTCAAGGTATTTGGATCTCTAAAGATACCTTTTTTTTTCATTCCTGATATGGGTAATTATATTCCTTCTTTTTAATTTTTCTTGATTGGTACAGCTTAGAATTTATCAATTTTATTGATTTTTTAAAGAATCAACCTATAATCTTCCTAATTTTCTCTATTATTTTTTGTTTTCTATTTCATTGATTTCCACTCTTAAAAAAAATTCTTCCTTTCTACTTACATTGGATTTAATTAGCTCTTTTTTCTAGTTTCTTAGGTAGAAATGGGTTATTACTTTTATACTTTTATTCTTTTCTCTTATAAACATTTAAAGCTATAAAGTTTCCTCTAAGCACTGCTTTAACTGTCGCATAAATTTTGATATACTGTGTTTTTATTATTATTTACTTCAAAATATTTTCATGTTTCCTCTGTGATTTTATTCTTTGGCTCATAAATTCTTTAGAGGTGTATTGTCAACTTCTAAGTATTTGGAGTTTTCCAAATATCTTACTTTTTTTTGTTTAATTGAATTATAGTCAGAAAATGTATTATGCATTATTTCAATCTTTTGAAATTTACTGAGACTTGTTTATAGCACATAAAATTGTCTATCTTGGTAATGTAACATGTACACTTGAAAAGAATGAGTATTCTGCAGTTATTGGGGATAGTATTCTATAAATATTAGATCAATGTAGTTGATAGGTGAGGTTCAGGTCTTCTATGTCTTCATTTTTTTTTTTTGTCTTGTACTTTTGGTTACTAAGAGAACAGTTTTAAGATCTTCAAGTATAATTGTGGATTTTTCTATTTATTCAATAATTCTGTCATTTTTTTGCTTCAAAATGTTCTATCGTTAAGCATATATGCATTTAATATTTTTATTTCTTTCAGATGAATTTCCTCTTTTATCATTATAAAATGTCTCTCTTTATGTCTAGTAATACTCTTTGTCTTGAAATCTAGTTCATATGATAATAATATAGCCACTCTAGCTTTTTTTAATTTTAATTTTTTCTTTTTTCTCTTATTCAGATCAGATAATTTATATTGTTCTAACCTTCTAGATCATTGATACTCCCTCCCTCCCCACCAATCTGTTATTAGGTCCATCTAGTGAATTTTTTCTCAGATATCGTATTTTTTAGTTGTAAAATTTCCAATTGATTCTTTTTTATAGTTTCCCTTCTCTGCTGAGATTTCTTTTCTATTCTTTAGCATAGCTATAATAGCTGCTTTAAAATCCTTGTCTGCTAATTTTAGTACCTGCATTATCTTGGAGTTGGTCTCTATGGATTACCTTTTCTTTTAAAGATAGTTACATTTTTCTATTTCTTTGTTTATCCAATAATTTTGGAATGCACCTTGGACATTGCGAGTCATATGTTATGGAGATTCTGAATTTTGTCATATACTTTTAAAGAGTATTGAATTTTCTCTTTTAGCAGGCAGTTAACTTGGCAGAACTCAATTCGAATTTTGCCTTCCCTGTGACAGACAGCAGGAGCAATCTGTTTAGTTCTTTTCACCTTAGCTGGGCTGCTTGAAGTCTGTCCCATATTTATAATACTGGGATCAGCCAGAGATTTAATTGGGTTTTATATATTGAGTATGGGGCTTCCCCTCTGTGGATCTCTTCTTTCTGGGATTTCTTCCCTCTATTTCTAGCTGCTCTCATCTCCCCAAATCCTATCCTCTGATTCCTCAACCAGTAAGACAACAAGTTTCTGAGATAGAGCTGCCCTGTAGAACTGACTGATGGGTCTGCCCTTAGATGAAGAGCTATAAAAAATGAGCTATTCTTCCAAGTAGCGACCCCTCATTAGTTTCTGCTTATTCTTGGTCACTATCCAGTGCCTTCAGATAGTTTTTTCTTTAATAGTGTATCCATAGTTTATAATTATTATCTGTGAGAAAGTCAGAATCATATGAGTTAATTTCATGACCAGAAGCATAACTCTATTAGCCTACTTCACAGACAAGTTAAACACATACTCTACAATAAGTTTGAGTACCCTACCCAAGGTCATACAAGGGCATATCTGTGATTTGAACACAGGCAATTTTGTTCCAGAGCCTTGGGATTGTTTCCAAGAGGAAGCTTTAATGGTGAAAATTGTCAGGACAATGGCAAAAAGTATAAAAAATACTCTGGAAGCTAGGGGGCCATATGGTGTCAATTCCTTATGTACTGGACCCGTCTTAAGATCTCATTACTCAGTGGATACTTCGTATGTCTTTGGGTGTTTACATTATTTTATGTCCAAATTTATATACAAATTGTTTGAAAGGGTTATGTTGCTCTTGGTTAGCTGCAAGGTAAATCTTTAGTTATGAAAAAAACCATATTTTCAGGGTTCTGTAATAGGAGCCTTGTTGAGCTATCTTACTTAGAAACTGGTGACATTTATCACGTAATTCTTTTAATGATTAAAATAAAGAGGATGTTTGAAGAAGAACAATATCAACAGTATTGTAATGAATACATAGAAATTATTTATTGAAGAAACTCACACCAGAATTATGAGACAGTTGACTTTAAGAAATGTAAGTCTAAGATTAATTTAGCTGATATGAACGATAGACTTTGGAAGCATAACAGTAGTATCAAGCTTGCACAATACTTGTTTTAGAGTTTCTGCTCTTTCTTAAATATTACCCTTTTTTATCCTCTAGCTTAAGTCAGTTTCAGTTAACATTTATCAAATGATTAATTTCATCTTATTTCTCTTATTCCTTGATTTTATCTTCACTTTGCATTTTCAAGTCTGGCTTGCTTCATGTTGATTTTGTCATAGTTCATAAGCTGATTTGTAAAGTAGTGAAATCTCTTCATGTTACTTTCAACCTAAAGGAAAAAGCCCATGTATTTGCATTTGGAATTCTCTCGGCATCGCACACCAGTGCTCGGATACCATATTTGAGCTGACTAGCCAATAAAGAACAGAGTTCAATACTTGATTGATTGATGGTTCTGAATCCCAGCCAGTCAGTTCCGGGAAGGTGGGCTTATCTTCCGAGTGAAATGAAACTGAATCCTTGAAGGCCATGATAAAGATTTTGGCTTTTATCCTAAGAATAACGGGAAGCTATACAGAGTTTTAAGCAGCTGAATGACAAACCCTGATTTTAATTTTTAAATAATTACTCTGGATGTTTGTGGAGCAGTTCAGTATAACCAAATTCTATAGTATAGAAATTACCATACTAAAGGTTTAAAGTTTAACCTAGGGATACAATCTAGAGCTCATACCGGAGAGAATCTTCAAGCAGCCCTTCTGAGTATTATTTCTCCTGACTGCAATTTTGAAAATAGTTGAGAAGCAGAACATTTGAGAATGATTTCTTTTTGTTCATTTCAAGGGCCTGGAATGTGAACATTTTGCATTTTTGATGTGAGAAATTTTATTTTTATGATGACAACTTGAAACAATACAGATATCAAGGAATCAGAGAAGTAAATATTGTAAAGCTACTACAAATGGCAAATCTATATTTTATGCCTGTATGGAAATAGTTATATCATAATTTGTTAATTTTCAAAAGCAAAATTAAAAAGTAGTTAGTATATATGTTTAAAATTATTAAAACAATCCTGTTTTCTCTTAACAAAAATAAAAAAAACAGATATGAAACTTGTTATGCTTTATTACCCACCAAATTTCATTGCTTAACAGCTATTAAAATGTTTTGTTGCTGAAAGTAGAAAATAAACCTGATATTATTTCAGTAGTCATTGGAAATCGGAGTTAAAAACATTAAGATGCTCCTAAGACAGCAGCACTCTCAAGAGATTACAAACTTTCATATGAAAATATACTGATATGGTTCCTCTTCTCAAACATTTGTGGAGATGGACAAAATTTTAAACATGTCTGGAAGAAAGGAACTGACAACTCCTGAATTAAATGCAGACTCACTCCTCCTTCAGCTGCTGTTTGTTGATAGAAGGTTACAAACGAAGTTAAAAATGATTCGTTTGATTGATTCTCACAATTTTTTTTACAGGAATAGGATTTTATGCTTCTTGTATGAAATTTGCTAACTCGTAGCTCTCGTAATCCTCATTAAAATAAACATTTAGGCTTGCACAGGTAAAACAAACATGCTCAGAAAAGGAAGAGCCCTGGGCAGTAAGTGGAATATCAAATTACTCTGTTTTTATAAATAGTGTCAATTCTGTATTCTGGGATGAAAAACTGTCAAGTGACAGCTCTCTCTAGTATTTCCTGAGGCCATGTGTACCGTTTTAGAGAATAAATCATAAACAGACCTTTGAACTAAGACAGTCTCCCCGGACCTA
>PUFA01001458.1:0-41511 GCA_003508835.1 Eonycteris spelaea
TCCTGAGGCTGGCACTTGTCTCAAGTAATCAAGGCTCAAAAGGAATCGAGATGGTGAAAGGAATAAACTAGAGTGAGATGATAGTGATAGTGTGAGAGAACACCGAGGAATGAGAAAGTATATCTGCTACATGAAACTTCAAAACACAGGGATCCCTCAATCACATATTATTCCTTAAATTTTATTATCTTTGCAAGGGATCTTGTGAGGAGATGTGATGCCTTCTTTATTTCCATCTGTTGGTTGACATTCTGTATCTCTATTTTAAAGAACACATTTCAGAGTATGTGAGCTAGGTACCCCTGCCCCAAAAAGTGGAGAAATGTTCATGCTCTACAAACCGTACACACACACACCCACAGACACACACCTTATGTCCTCCTGGGATCATGTCAATATGAGATTCTACTCACCCCCAGACACAATAATGGGGAAAGAAATAATACAAGGCAAGATAGTATCAGATTACCTTGTCCCATTAAGTTATAGAAATCGTTTGAAAGTCCATTAATAAGCCCCCAAATTGACATTTAAATATGGGGCTCCATTTTCATAAACTATTTTCTGCCCTGTACATTAAAAAGCAGTTAAATAAACAGAGAGAAAGAAAGATGAAAGAGAGACAAAGAGACAGTCATTACACAGTGACAAGGGTAGATCTAATAATATCCGATGGTCCCAGGGAGATTGTAATAAAGAGAAAGTGTTCTTGGTTATGGTGACATGCCAACCACAGTTGTTTTGCCTTATGCTCAGAATAATCAATAAAGTAGCAAATAACAATTTACTCAAAACAAATAGAGCAATATCTTCATGGCATCAAGACCACTTACAGATCAAACACCTTACTAGAAGATTTGCAAAGAAGAAACCTACGATTTACAAAAGTAAATATACGATGTATAGAAAAAAAGCAGGGATTTTTAAAGCTGAAATGAGACTTCAGTTAATAACATTAAACACAAAACTTTGGGAGTCAGAAAACCCAGTATTGATTCTGAGATCTATCACCTCTTAGTTTTTTGAATGAGGAGAGTCAGCTGGAAATTCTTAGTGCTAATAACCCCACCCAAATAGTGCAGACAGTAATATCAATTCAGAATGGTGACAGGTTTGAACAATATATGTAATATGCTTAGCAAAGTTAATCATGTATTTCTGTTGATAAATAAATGATTACCACTGTGACGAGTTGAGGCTGATTATTTTTTTTTCTGCATCTATTATCTCCATTGCTTCCCTGCCTCTAGGTCCCCAATTGCACAGCCATATTATTTTTCTATCTCTCCCATGTTTTCCAGGTTGGAAACCCTCTAAATAGATCATCACATTGACTCATGGAGATCTCTGTATATTGAAAACTGTTCATAAGACTCCCACTTTAAACTCCATCCCAGTGACTCCTCAATGCAGGCAGAAGACAAATTTTGTAGCTTCAAACACAAGGTTCAAGTCTTGTGATCTCTTGTGTATCACGTAAGTTGTATGTCATCTTAACCCAAAATTGAGTTTGCATTAAATTTTGGATGAAATGTGTGCCGTCATGCACCATCAAGCAAAGGGGATAGGTAGGTTAAGTAGCATAGAGTGTACTTACACAAATTTAAATGGTTACCGTACTATACACCTAGGCTATGTGTATAGTCTGTTGCTCTGTAGAGGAATAAAAAATTCTTTCTAACCTGCTGGTATTTTGCTGACACACCCTTGTTACAAAGGTCAGATTAATAGAAGAAAACCAATAAAGTATTTCCTCTGTATACATGGAAGAGATCCAAAAAAACTGAGTAACTCCCCAGAAGGGTCTTAACTACCCTTTTAGCTAAAGAAAGAAGAAGGTGCTGGAGATGGGTGTAGTCAGTTATGTAAAGTTATCAAAAAAAAGCCCAGTCAATGAGATAAGGTTGTTATGCAGCTGTAAATCATTGTCTTCTTCATTGATGAGTTTCTAGAGGTTACCCCCCCTCCCTTCTTTGTACAGCCAGTTAGACACCCTTACAATTGGAGATTTTCCTTAGTATGCAAATGTTCCTTACAAAGTGTAACTTGTAGTTGTATTTCAGAGCTTCTCCTATGACTGATGTTTCTTAAATTAACGAGCCTAAAATAATCTTTATGGCAAATTGACATATTTTGGTGTGAGAAATTCTGTTCTCTTGCATTTTCTAGGTTGCAGACCTGTATAATGTGTTATTTTACAGTGCACTGCAGGAAAATGTATCACTATGAGCATTTGTATAATGCCTTAAGTTCTGATGTTACCAAGGCTATCAAGTCTTAGGCGATAGGAATTTTTCAGCAACATTATAATCTTATGGGATCAACCTTATATGTGTGGTCCCTTGTTGACCAAAATGTCCTTATGAACACCTGACTGTGTGCTCGCATTTTAAGCTGTGACAAATTCTGTGTTTGTTTCTTTTTCATAAAGGCCTTTCAATATCAACAAATAATGTACTTCACAAAAAGTCTTAGTATTAGGCAGAATAAGGACCTTCAAAACATGGGTACATCCTACTCCCTGCAAACTTCGTATGTACTATTTATTATAGAAATGGAGGTAAGGAAGTCCTTGGAATAAGTTTGTCTATCAGCTGACTTTAAGAAAATAACATTGGCCCTAATTAGGCAGGTGGAACTATTGTTATCACCTTGGTCCTAGAAAATGGAACAGGAAGGAATAATAGCTGGAATCAGAGGGAGATTGGAAGATGCTACACTAATGACTTCAGAGATGGAGAAAAGTCAGGGAAGAAGAAATGTATGTGGCCATGAAAACTGGAATAGGATAGGCAACGGATTCTCTCCATTTTTGATTGGATCTTTGTTGTTGTTGTTGAGTCATATGAATTCTTCATATATTTTGGATATTAAGCCCTTATCGAAGGTGTTCCATGCAAATGTATTTTCCCATTTGGATGGTTGTCTCTTTACCTTATGATTTCTTTGCTGAGCAGAAGCTTTTTATTTGATGTAGTCCCAATCATTTATTTTTGCTTTTACTTCCCTTGCCTTTGAAGTGAAATTCATAAAATCTTTAAGTCCAAGGTTCATGAGTTTAGTTCCTATGTTTTCTATATGAATTTTATTAATTCTGGTCTTATATTCAGGTCTTTAATACATTTTGAGATAATTTTTATATGTGGTGATATACAACAGTCTAGTTTCATTCTTTTGCAAGTGGATTTCCAGATTTCCCAGCAGTATTTATTAAGAGGCCTTCCTTTTCTCCACTGTATGTTTTTGGCTTTTTTGTTGAAGATTATTTGCCCATATATATATAGCTTTACTCTGGGCTCTCGATTCTGTCACTGGTCCATGTGTCTGTTTTGCTGCCAATATGATGCCGTTTTGATTACTTTCGCATTGTAGTATAATTTGAATTTGGGTAGAGTGATAACTCCAGCTTTGTTCTTTTTTCTCAGGATGACTTTGGCAATTCAGAGTCTTTTGTGCTTCCATACAAAGCTCATGATTTTTTGTTCTATTTCTTTAAAAAATGCCATTGGGATTTTGATGGGGATTGCATTAAATCTGTGTAATGCTTTAAGTAATATGGCCATTTTAACTATGTTGACTCTTCCAATCCAAGAGCATGGAATATCTTTCCATTTCTTTGTATCTTCTTCGATTTCTTTTAATAGGGTCTTGTAGTTTTGATTACATAGGTCCTTCACATGTTTTGTTAGATTTATTCCTAGGTATTTTATTCTTTTTGTTTGCAATTGCAAAAGAAATTATTTTTTTTGCACTTCTATTTCTGATGCTTCCTTCTTAGAGTATAGGAACGCCATGGATTTTTAGAACATTGACTTTGTATTCAAAAACTGTACTGTATTTGCTTATTTCTAGTAGTGTTCTTGTGGAGTCTTTAGTGTTTTCTATATAGAGAATCATGTCATCCTCAAATAGTGACAGTTTGACTCTTTGTTTGCTATTTGGATGCCTTTTATACCTCTCTCTTGTCTGATTGCACTTGCTAGAATTTCCAATGTTAAAATGAATAGGAGTGGTGAGTGGACAGCTTTGCCTTGTTCCTGATTGTAGAGGGAAGGTTTTTAGTTTTTCAGCCTTAGGTATAATGTCGGCTGAGGATTTGTCATAGATGGCCTTTATTATGTTAAGGTACTTTCCTTCTATATCAATTTTGTTAAGTGTTTTGATCATAAATTGATACAGTATCTTGTCAAAGCCTTTTTCTGCATCTATTGATATGATCATATAATTCTTATTTGTTAATTTGTTTATGTGGTGTATCACATAATCAATTTGCATATACTGAAACATCCCTGTGTCTCTGGGACAAAGCCCACTTGATCGTGGTGTACAATCATTTTAATATGTTGCTGTATTCGTTTCGCTAGTATCTTATTTAGGATTTTTGCATTAATGTTCATGAGAGATATTCGTGTACAGTTTTCTTTTCTGTGTGTGTTATCTTTACCGAGTTTCAGTATCAGAGTAATATTAGTCTCAAAATGAGTTGGGGGTATTGCCTCCTCTTTGATTTTTGAAGAGTTTGAGGAGAATAGGTTTCAATCTTCTTTGAATGTTTGTTAGACTGCACTGGTGAAGCCATCTGGTCCTGGACTTTTACCTTTTGGTAAGTTTTTGATGATAGTTTCATATTCCATACTGCTGATCCATCCATTTAGATTTTTCAGATATTCTTGATTCAGTTTAGAAAGACTGTATTTTTCTAAGTACTGGTCCATTTCTTCTAGGTTATAAAATTTGTTATTGAAAGACTGGAATGATTCCATTTTTCTGAGTGATCCCAAGATGAATTGTACGAAAAGTTCCCCAAAGGCCAGTGGTCAAGAACAATGCCTTACCACCTGGCCAAACCAGCCAAGCCAGCTAATCGGTGGGCCCTTAAGGCACCCCACCCATATTTCCTCCTGCACATATTCTGATTACTGCACCGGCACCTTCTGCACTCAGCCCTACCTTCTGCACTCAGCCCTTTCTGTGCATGGCCCCCTCTATATGCAGCCCCACTGCGCACGCCCCCTATACACAGCCCCAACTGCACACGGCCCCCTTTTGCACGCAGACCCAACAACCTACCACCCAATCCCTTTAAAGTTCAAACTAACCCCCAATCAGGTAACACCAAGGCATCTCCCCAAGGCTTGTGGTTTTACCCTTTAAATTAGGTCCCAGCCCCTTGTTGGGGCTCCTCTCAATCACTGCTGTGTCAGTGAATGAGTGGGGTCCAAACTCGAGTTTGTCAGTAAACTCCCTCTCTTGTCCTTGCATTGGTGTCAGTTTCCTTCTTGGCTTGTGGAGTTCCAAACCAGGGCATTCATTTTGGGGGCTCATCCGGATCTCCACAGCCTTGAAGGGACACACTGGAGGGAACCTTCCATCCTGGCCACCCGGTAAGTTTTTCTTTTTATTTGTGTGTTACTTCTCCAGGAGATTTCGACCTGGGTATTATTCTAAACCTGTAAACTCTGAAAAACTCTGACATTCTGTGCAGCATATAGTGGTATTGGGTGGACACACCCACGGACCATGGCTGCAGGGGCTTAGGAGACATCCTAAACCCCATCGGGGTTCCACTACTAGGTAGAGGAACCATCTGGGTCTTTGGACCGTCTGAACAGAGTCTTTAAAATTTTGTTGTGTCCTGTCTGTCCAGTCTTGCGTCAGTCCGGACCTCTCTGATGTACTGCTATCCTGTCTTGGCTATAATTTTCTTTTGCTTTTTAGCCTCATTCTTTGCCTCTGGACTAGCAGCAGCTGCACCTTCTGAGTGGACTCTTGGTCAACGACTCATCCTGGCTCTCGCCTATCTTGCCTTTGTCGGCCTATTTTCCATTTTTCTTGTGTCTAACATGAGTCAGACTACTTCTTCTCCCCTAGATCTCCTGACCAGCCACTTCAAAGATGTTTGCGAGCATGCTCATAGGCTCTCAGTAGAGATCCGGAAGAACAAATTAGTCACTTTTTGCAGTGTGGAATGGCCATCCTTCAGCGTCGGATGGCCCCCTGGAGGTTCCTTTGACCTGTCCCTCGTTTCAGCCTAGAAAACATCTTCCGCCCACGTGACGGACACCCCCCAGGTTCCCTATATTATTGTGTGGAAAGATCTCATAGTAGACCCCCCCTTGGATAAAACCTTTCCTTCCCTGGCAGAAGTGTTCCAGTAATAGTAGCATACTCTACAGTCTTGCCGCTGCGTGCGCTGGACCCGTAGAAGCCAATGGCAACCAACAATTCCACTACTGGCCTTTTGCCACTAGTGATCTTTATCATTGGAAATCCCAAAATGCTCCCTTTTCCGACCAGCCAAAGGATCTAATTAATTTGTTAGAAACTGTGCTGTTTACTCACCAGCCCACTTGGGATGACTGTCAGCAGCTTTTGCAGGTCCTGTTCACCACCGAAGAATGTGAAAGGATCATCATGGAAGCCCAAAAATTGATTCCTGGCCCGACCAGTCCCAACCACTATTCAGGTGGCCATTGAGGCTGCCTTTTCATTAACCCGGCCTGACTGGGACTATAACACAGCAGAAGGTAAGGAGAGACTCCAAGTGTACCGCCAGGCTCTATTGGCAGGTCTCAAAGCGGCCGCTAGAAGGCCCACTAATTTGACTAAGGTGTATGATCTAAGACAGGGACAAGACAAGAGTCCGGCTGCCTTTCTAGAAAGAATAATAGAAATATTATTCTTAATAGAAATATTATTCTTAATAGAAATATTATTCCACCAATATACCCCTATTGATCCTGAGAAGCCTGAAAACTTGGGGACAGTGGCATTAGCATACATCAATCAGGCGGCACCAGACATTAAGAAAAAGTTATAAAAGATAGAGAGATTAGGTGAAAAGCAGCTTAGGGACCTAGTTGAGGCAGCAGAAAAAGTTTATAATAATAGAGATACTCCTGAGGAAAAACAGATCAAGGCAGAGAAGAGACAGAATCGTGACCTGGCCCGGATCCTGTTAGCTGCCACAGCTGAACCCAGGGAATGCCAACGACAGCTCAAACAACTGACATCAGAAGAAAAACCGGCAGGTAAAGGTAGGCCCCCCTGGGCAAAAACCAATGTGCCTATTGCAAGGAAGAAGGACACTGGGATTCTGTGGCAGCAGGATGGCCTGCTTGCCTCCGCATCATAGCGGCAACCGCCTTGCTAGTCAAGGATGCAGATAAAATAACTCTGGGACAGTCCCTTTACATCACCACCCCTCATGCCATTGAGGGAATCCTTAAAACCCCCTGACCGGTGGTTAAGCAATGCCAGACTCACTCATTACCAAAGCCTACTTCTCAACCCCACCAGGATTGTTTTTCAGCCGCCTACGCTCTCAACCCAGCTACTTTGCTGCCTAACCCGGATCTAGACGCCCCACTCCATGACTGTGCAGACATCTTGGCCCAGGTCCACGGAGTACGAGCAGACTAAAGGACCAACCCATACCTGGAGCCTGCACCTGGTACACTGACGGAGCAGCTTCGTCCGGAACGGCCAAAGGTATGCGGGAGCGGCTGTAGTCTCAGAAACAGAAGTTATATGGGCGGAGCCCTTGCCCCGGGACTTCGGCCCAACGGGCTGAACTCATTGCCCTAACTAAGGCATTAACTCTAGGAAAGGACAAAACTTTGAACATTTATACTGACAGCAGATATGCCTTTGCTACTGCTCATATTCACGGAGCTATATACAGAGAACGGGGCATGTTAACTGCTGAAGGAAAAGCCATTAAGAACAAAGATGAAATCCTGGCCTTGCTCGCCGCCCTCTGGCTGCCAAAGAAACTAGCTATTATACATTGTCCGGGACATCAGAAAGCCAACGACCCAGTGTCCAGGGGAAACTCGTTAGCAGACCAAGCGGCTAGAGAAGTAGCCCAATCTGAAGTTATCTTAACTGCCAACCTCCCAGACCAGGGGGCCCTACCTTGCCTGACAATCCCACATATACCCAAAAGACTTAAATTGGATATCAAAACAGCCCACAGCTACAGAACACCTAGGCTGGTGGCACACCGAAACAGGACAAATAATTCTCCCTAAAAAGCTAGGGGAACAACTCTTGTACAAGGTTCATCGGACTACCCACATGGGTGTACGGAAAATGCAAGACCTCATCAGGTGGGCTAATATCAGGTTCCAAGGTGCCAACACTAAAATTGAAGACATTGTAGCCCAGTGCCGAGCATGCCGGATGACAAACGCCAAGCGGAACACGGCACAACCCGGTTCCAGGTTACGAGGAACCAGACCAGGTGCTTATTGGGAAACTGATTTCACAGAACTTAAAAAGGGGACTTTTGGCTATAAGTACTTACTTGTTTTTATAGACACTTTTTCAGGTTGGGTAGAAGCCTTCCCTACCAAACAGAGACTGCCAACATAGTAGCTAAGAAGATTCTGGAAGACATCCTACCCAGGTACGGTTTTCCTGCTATATAGGATCAGACAATGGACCAGCCTTTACTTCCAAGGTAATTCAAGGGTTAGCATCTATAATTGGGGCAAATTGGAAATTACATTGTGCATATAGACCCCAAAGTTCAGGTCAGGTAGAAAGAATGAATAGAACCCTAAAAGAGACCTTAACTAAATTAGCCCAGGAGACTGGCGGGACTGGGTGACTCTCCTACCTTATGCCCTCTACAGGGTGCGTAACACCCCCTATAGACTTGGTCTGACCCCCTTCAAAATAATGTTCGGGAGACCTCCCCCAATAATCCCTGCTCTCCAGACTGAAATAATTAATAATCTTGATATTGATGACACTCTGCTTATTCGATCTCTCCAAACCCTACAACGTGCTCATAGGGACACCTGGACCAGATTAAAGTCTGTACGAGGCTGAACCGCCTCCACAGCCTCATACTTTTCAGCCGGGCACTGGGTTTTCATCAGAAGACATCACCGCGAGACCCTTGAACCTCGCTGGAAAGGACCTTACCTAGTCATCCTGACAACACCCACCGCTCTCAAGGTTGACGGCCTCACCGCTTGGATTCATCACGCCCACCCCAGCCTGCAGACCTCCACGCTCTCCAGGACCAAATCCACCCCCCGTCACAATGGACAGTCTCCAGAGACTCTGGCAACCCTCTAAAAATCATACAAAAACTGTAAGACTATTAATTTTTCTCTTTTACATATGCTCTGTCACTGCCGAGTACAACGCCACCAACCTAAGGTATGGGAGCTTATAGCAACTGAGACAGGAAGTTGTTGCCAAAAATACTACCAGTCACAGTGCTCCAGAGATCAGGGTTGACTTATGCCAGCTTGCCAAAGACCACTCAATGTAGTATTACCGTCCAGCCCCATGACCGGACGTTATAAGGGCAGACCCGGCTGTGGCACATTATCAGCTGAAAAGAACCTCTTAAAGCTAGGACTCTATGTCTGTCCTAATGGAAAATCTAGAAAATGTGAGGGCAATGGACAATTTTCTTGTGCTAATCGGGGATGTGAAACTATCTCCACTATAGATAACTATAAAAAACAAATGACAATCATATCAAGAGAAACTATCTCCACTAGATAACTATAAAAAACAAAATGACAATCATATCAAGTTAATAAGGGGACCAAAACCCTCTACCTGTTCTCCAGGGTCATGCAACCCCCTTATAATTACCATCAAGACAGGAAACCCTGCGGGACAACACTATTGGTTGACAGGACAGATGTGGGGTATTAGATTACACCAGACTAGATACGATTTAGGATTATATTTTACTGTCCAGGCTACAGATCTTCCTAGAAAGCCTCACTCTGTAGGCCCAATAGCCCCCTCCAAATTCCGGGCCACCTCAAATTCCTCCGGCCCACAAACCCAAGGTAACTGTTTCTACAAACACCGGTCCTGCTCCAACTCTAGCTGCCCAATACACGGACATTTGAACAGCAGCCAGAACCGGAAGAAGCCTAGAAGCTAAATAAGACTTCCCCAGATATAGGACAAGATTGTTGGTTATGCCTAAACCCCCTTATTATGTCAGGGTAAGAGCTCCCCTTAACCTGTTCCAACTTAATAATGAAAAGGAATGTGATTAGGAATCCCTTGACTCACTTTAGGGATATACAAGGAAGTAGAACATGTCTTATTTAATTGGTCCCCCTGGCTAACCACCATACTCTCGGCCATAGCGGGACCACTTATCCTCTTCCTCCTAATAATTACATTTGGACCTTGTATCCTAAATCGTCTTTTAAGCCTTTATCCGGGATAAATTTAACACCATCAAAGCTATTTGTACTCCATCAAACAGGGGATATAATCTCTCTCAAAATAAAAATGAAACCCCTTTTTTAACCTGCTAATTTTTTTGCTTCTGTATATACATTTGCTTGCTTAAGATTAAGCACTTTTAGTATCTTAAGAAGGGGGGAATGAAAGACTGGAATGATTCCATTTTTCTGATGATCCCAAGATGAATTGTACGAAAAGTTCCCAAAGGCCAGTGGTCAAGAACAATGCCTTACCACCTGGCCAAACCAGCCAAGCCAGCTAATCGGTGGGCCATAAGGCACCCCACCCTATTTCGCCTGCACATATTCTGATTACTGCACCCGGCACCTTTCTGCACTCGGCCCTACCTTCTGCACGGCCCTTTCTGCGCACGGCCCCCTCTATGCAGCAGCCCCATGTGCACGGCCCCTCTATACACAGCCCCAACTGCACACCCCCTTTTGCACGCAGACCCAACAACCTACCACCCAATCCCTTTAAAGTCAAACTAACCCCCAACCAGGTAACGCCAAGGCATCTCCCCAAGGCTTGCAGTTTTACCCTTTAAATTAGGTCCCAGCCCCTTGGTGGGGCTCCTCTCAACCACTGCTGTGTCAGTGAATGAGGGAGTCCAAACTTCGAGTTTGTCAGTAAACTCCCTCTTGCCTTTGCATCGGTGTCAGTTTCCTTTTGGCTTGTGAATTCCAAACCAGGGCATTACAGTTATTATACATTTTTTCATAATATTCTTGCATGATCCTTTGTATTTCTGCGATGTCAGTTGTTATTTCTCCTCTTTTATTTTTTTTTTAATTTGAGTCCTTTCTCTTTTTTTAGTTAGTCTAGCCACGGGCTTGTTGATTTTATTAACCTTCAAAAAAAACTAGCTTCTTGTTGTATTTATTTTTTCTATTGTACTTTTTTTCAATTTCATTTATTCCTGGTCTAGTTTAATTATTTTTCCTTCTGCTGACTTTAGGCTTCATTTGTTCTTCCTTTTCTAGTTTTTTAAGATGAAGCATTGGGTTGTTTATTTGGGCTCTATCTTGTTTTTGGAGATAGGCCTATAATGATGTGAACTTTCCTCTTATGACCTTTTTGCCATGTCCCAAAAGTTTTGATATGTTGTACTACTGTTATCATTTATCTATGTATCCCTTGATCTATTTATTTCTTCTCTGATCCAGTTATTCTTCAGCAGCATGTTTTTAATCTCCATGTATTTGTGGTTCTTACTGATTTCTTTTTGCACATGATCTCTAGTTTCAAAGTATGATCAGAGAATATGGTTGATATGATCTCAACCCTCTTATGTTTATTAGGTTATTTCTGTGTCCCAGTATGGGATGATTCTTGAGAATGTACCATGTGCACTAGAGAAGAATGTATAAGCAGCTGTTTTGGAATGGAAGGCTCAGTAGATGTCAATTAAGTCCATTTGTTCTAATGTGTCATTTAAGGATGTTATTTCCTTATTGCTTTTCTGTTTTAGATGATTTGTGCATATCTGACAGTGGGGTATTTAGTTCCTATACTATGATAGCATTTTGGTTTGTTTTTCCTTTAGGTGTGTTAGTAATTTCTTTACATATTTCAGGCTCCTTGTTTGGGATCATAGATATTAATAACTGTTCTGTCTTCTTGGCGCATGATCCCCTTTATCATTATGAAGTGTTCCTCAGTATCTTTCTTTATCTTTTTCATTTTGAAGTCTGAAGATATGAGTACTGCTACCGCCACTTTTCTCTGAATGCCATTTGCTTAATATATCATTTCCACCCTTTCACTTTGAGTCTATACATCTTTGGAGCTGAGATGTGTCTCCTGGAGGAGCTATGGTTTTATTTTTTGGTTCATTCTGCAACTCTGTGCCTTTTTATTGGTGAGTTCAGTATATTTACATTTAGGATGATTATTGAAATATGAGGTCTCATAGCTCTTTTTACCTTTTACTTCTAATAACTTGGTGTTTTGTGTTTCTGTTTTCTTTATTTTGTGTGATTTTGTGGGTTTGCTCTGATTTTCTTGTTTTTGTGTTTCTGTTTTCTTTATTTTGTGTGGATTTTGTGGGTTTTGCCTCTGATTTTTCTTGTTTTTCTGTTATATACTTCAGTTCTGATCTTTGTTGTGTGGTTACCATTAAAATATGAAAAGAATAGTTACATATATACAGTTATGCATTTCTTCTGCATGTACCTTATCTCATTTTCTCTTTATGAATTTGGATCTTTAATCCTCCCCTTTTCAGTCACTGTTATCTTGGTTTGTCCTATGTAGGCAGAATGCTCATTACTATCTTGTTATAATAATTCTCTTCTTATTATTTAAGCTTATAATGTCCTGTTCTTAGTAAGGGTTGGACTCCTCTGCTTCTATTTGCCTGATACTCACTTTACTCCTAATCATGTATTTCTTTTTGCTTTGTTATTTTGTTTTAGGTGAGCTGACATCTTTCAGTATTTCCTGTAGTGCAGGGCTCGTAGTGGAAAATTCCCTGAATTTATATATCTGGAAAGGTCTTAATTTCTCCTTCATATCTAAAGGAGAGCTTAGCTGGATACATTATTCTATGCTGGTCATTCCTTTCACTTAATTTTTTACATATTTGATTCCATTTTTCTGCCTTGTCAGGTTTGCTGAGAATACCGATGATAATTTAATGTTTTTTTTCCTTTATAGGTTACTGTGTTCTTTACCCGGGCAGCCCTGAGAATTCTGTCTTGGTCATTGATTTTTGATAATTTTAATACAATGTGTCTTGGTGAAGGCCTTTCTGGGTTGAGATAATTTGGGGTTCTGTTGACTTCTTGAATTCTAAGTTCTACCTTATTCCTTAGATTTGGGAAATTCTCATCCACTATTTGTCTGAAAATTCTTTCTAGTCCTTGCTCCTTTTTTACCCCTTCAGTAATGCCCATTATTCTTATTTCTTCTCCTGATGGTACCAGCTAGTCCTTGAATTTCTCTTTCATTTTTTTTTCATTCTTTGGTTTCTCTCTTCTCCTTTTGATGCATTTCTAGATTTCTGTCTTTGATATCACTGATCCTTTCCTCGATTTGGTCAACTCTATTTCTCAAGCTTGCTATTTCATTTTTCAACTTTTGCAGTGTGTCTTCGTCTCCAGAAGGTCTCTTTGGTTCCTTTTGAGGTCTCAATCTCCTTGCTCTGTTTATCTAGTTGTTTTTTTTTTTTAGTTCCTGAATATTTGTTGATTTGAGTTGTTTTGATCTCTTTGAGTTTTTTTTTCAGAAGAATCATCCTGAATTCTCTGTCATTTATGTAGCATATTTCTTTATCTGTAAGCTTATTTTCTAGAGATTTCTCTCTCTCTCTCTCTCTCTCTCTCTCTCTCTCTTTTATTTTTTATTTTATTTTTATTTATTTTTATTATTATATATTTTTTTTTTTTTGAGATGCCTTGTCACCTTGGTTGTTCGTGGTGTTTAATGGACTATTTCTCTGCATGGGCATTAATGGAAGTGTATTCTGTTGTTTTTTCCAGAAAGATTTATTATGTAAAGGTCTCTCTTTAGCTGTTGCAGAGAAGGTGCTCTTCTTTTGGTTTCCAGTAGATGGTGTTTAAGCCTCTTGAATCCCTGCTTTATATAAATCCTAAAATCTTTTTTTATTTTCTTGCAGATATTTAATCACACTTACTACCTCAGTTTCAGGCCATGTCAGTGTTCCAACAGTTTAAGCAGATTTTGCTCAGATTCCCCTGTGCTTTGCATTTGATCGGTCTAGGGAGGTATGGGGCTAGGAGCTCTCTGGTTGGGGAGGAGGTTGTGCGACTCAGCCTCTCTTTTAGATGCAGAGCCAATAAAATCAACTCTTGTTTTCTCTGCATCCTTTTCTGCATCTGCTGCGTTCTGCTTGATGATAGGGCCCCTGCTGCCGAGCTGCTAGAAGTTCCACCTTCTAGGCAAGCTGATCAGGAATTTGACACACGTTTCACCTGTTCACCTGCTCCCCCTCCTTTTGCAAGGAGCTCCGGCGGCTGCGAGAGGCAGCTCCTTTATTTCTCCCAGTACACTGCCTGACCCTGGGGTTCTGACCATGGTAGCTCTTATGCGCAGGTCCAGCTCAGACATAATGTGTGCAGTTTGGATGTTTTTTGTTGAGTTTTAGATGTTCAGCTTATTGTTGTTTTAAAGGGAGAGATCTAAAGATGTCTCTCACTCCACCATATTTCCCAGAATCAAGCCCCATCTTAATTTTAATGAGTTATTTTTCTATCTTATTGTCCAATCGTCTCAAAATTAGAACCACAGTTTATTTTATGCAGTGGGGAATTCTATGTACCTGCTAATGAGGCAGATCTCAAATGACTTAATTGTTTTCTTCTACTTAGTGGGTGTTCCAAAACAAAATACCCTTGCACAAAGAAAGCCAAATGAATGTAGATGCTTAAATTTAGTTTTCTCCAAAAACATTTATTGGATAAATGTCTGCATAAAATCGCTATTCTTGTTACTAAACCCAAGTTTGTGTGCCCAAAGCTTTGAAAGACCCAAACTCAATACTGGTGATTTGCGGTAAGGAAAGGTGTCAACTGGGAAGATGGGAGACCTAATGGTGCCTCAAATTTACCTTGCTTGCTGAAATAGGTTTTTAAGGGTTTTTAATGGGCTAGGGGAACAGGTATGCTGAAGTGCTGATAAAGCAAGTTTTACTTAAAGGAACTTGGAACTTGGCCATTATAGTAAAGGGGCTTCAAAGCCAGATATTCCTGGATAACCACTTAGATTCTGAAATGGTTTCAGTGTTCGAGTTCCCGATGTGTCCTGGTCCTTTGGTTCTGGATGTGAGGGGGAGGTGAGACTTGATTTCTAGGTGCAATTGGTGGTCAAATATTTCTCCTCTGCCCATGGCGAGGCTGCATGACTTGCAGTCTTGGACTATTGTCTCTGAAAAATGACTCATTTGTTCTCTTCCCCCACAGTGACCAGAGCACCACCCCTTGGGAGCCTGAGTCCTAGCCTGAGCCCCAGCCCCAGCACCAGACCCATCCCCAATGCCAGCCTCAGCCTATCAAAGAGGAAGTTCCACCACCTCCTCCACCTCCACCTCCAAATGTTACTATGGTTCAGGAACTGATCCTCGGCAGCGATGGATAAGTCAACTCTAGTGCCTGGGCCCTTCCTGAAGCTTAGGCCCAGCCTTTCCCCCCATCACTAAATGGGGGTGTCTCCACATTCCTCATCACTGAGTTGCTTTTCTGAGACAACAGACCAAAACAGGAAGTCATGCCCCCTAGTCAAGCATGCCCAGAGGGAAACTTGACCTCCATGTGTGTGGAATCAAAGTCTCCCATACCCTATCCCCTCTGTGGAACCAAAAGATAAGGACATAACCAGAACTTGAACACTCAAACCCTTTATGAACCATTGGATCTGTTGTCCAGGAAGATCCTGTGTTGATGCTTCTTATCCTAAAAAGCCAACTCCAAGGCCCTCCAACTAAAACTTGCCCCACCAGTGATTCCACATACCTGTCCTTCTATTCCCTTAAAAACATGCCCCCAACCCTGGATCATGGTGTCTGGCTTCTGAGCATTAGCTAGCTTCTCATTCTCTTGGGGGGCACCATTCATAATAAAATAGCTAATCTTTCTCTACTGAAATTCTTGGTGTTTAGTGTTTAGCTCTGCTGGTGCCAGGTGGATGAACTCTTTTTGCTTTGTAACACTTTCTTTGTTAAATATTAATTAAATTATTTTTATAATTAATCAGTGTACCTGGTAAACAACATGGCATCTCAGCTCTGGGTGAGGCTGGTTAGGCTCTCAAGGGACCTCGGGAAAAGTTTCTAGGTTCTGTGCCCTCTGACCCTCTCCTGAAATAGCTTTGGGCAGCCTGACTCACCTGAGTGGGGTCTCTGAGAGGGAGGACTCTGTGTGGAAATCTGAAATCCTCCCTGGATGGTTGATGACGGAGACTAAAGCTCTATCCCCAGACAAGACAGCAGGAAGGAGTGAAGCATTGGCCTCTGAGCCAGCTTAGGAGTCAAAAGCAACAACTATCTGTCCCGTTGAGCCCAAAGATGCACACGCTGAAAGAATGCAGCAGAGGAGATATTTTCAACTCCCTTTATCTGCTCATAAGACACTGTTTCCACTCTTGCTCCCACCTCTGAGCCCAATTTCCCTGTGGGACACTGATCTGGATGGAATGGAAAATTTTCCTGCTGATTCTCTGTTCCAAAGTGACCAAGTTAGAAGTCAAGTGAATCCTGTTTTTGTGACTTTTTCTCCATGACTCTCCGCCTGCCAGAGGTCTCATCTCTCAAAGTTCTCACAAAAGCCTAGACTGAGGACTTTGACTTGAGTAGGTCCCTTATCTTCAATGCATTGACCTTGGTGGGACATAATCCCTGATAGTTTCAAAAAAATTGCCATTTCCCTCTTCAACAAGGAGAGAACTGTGTGACATTGATGTAAAACATAGTAAATAGGGAAAGGGTGTTATGCATATTTCTTCTCCATTGGCTTCTCCATTGATAAAAACTTCTGGTGATAAGGTCTGCTTTCTAGGAGGGCCAGGGAGACACCTTTACAAGTGGAGATTTTCCTTACAAATGTCCCTAACAAATGTAACTTGTACTTGTTTCTGAGAGATACTCCCATGTCTGCTGTTTCTTAAAATGAACCTGCCTAAAATAACGTTATGTTAAATTGACATTTTTGGAGTTGATCAATTCTGCTCCTCTACAGCTGATAGACTAAAAACCTATTAAACATGTTGCTGTTTTGAATACTGTAGGCAATTGGAATACAATGGTAAGTCTTTGTTAATACCATACATTAAGTTGTTACCACGGCTCTATTGTCACTAACTGATAGGAATTTTTCAGCAACATAATATTTTATGTGACCTCTGATTATATGTGGTTTCTCATACACGACTAAAAGGAAGGGGATCAAAAGAGATATTGCCTAGATTGACCTAGAGAGTATTGCACAGAATGAAATAAGTCAGATAAAGACAAATATTGCATAATTTCATGTACACATGGAATCTAAAGAACAAAATAAACAACAAAAAAATGGAAATAAATTCATAGATACAGAGAATATTTTGAGGGCTACTAGATGGAGAGGGTTGGGGGGAGAGCATAAAAGGGCAAAGGGATTAAGAAGTACAAATAGATAGTTACAAAATAGACATGGAGATAGAACAAGGAAAATAATCAACAATGTTGTAATAAATATGTAAGGGAGAAGAGGGATACTAGATTTAGTGGGGTGATCACTTTGTGGGTTATAAAGATCTCGAATCACTATGCTGTAAAACTGAAATGAATATATTATTGTATGCCAACTATAATTGAAAAGAAAAAAAAACTCATCGAATTGTACAATGTAATATAAGCAACTAATTGTCTATTATGCTTCAATAACCATCCTCCCAAAAGAATGAAAGGTTAAATTAACATGAAACAAAAGACTATAGAAATTTAGATACAAAAAGTTGAAGTGGAATGGTTGACCTTAATTTTAGTAATAAATTATGTGTCCTATCTTAATGCATGAAGGCCTCAAAGTCAGAACTACTTTTATTTTTATGCAGTGAAGACTTCATTAGACCAGCTAATGGAACAGAATCCCCAAAATGACTTTAATTTTTTTCTTCTACTTAATGGGATTTCAACCTTTTCCCTTAGTAAGGGAAGCTAAGAGAATAAATTAAGAGGTTAACATTTCATTTCCTTAGAAAAATTTCTATTGGATAAATGTATTAAAGTCCTATTGTTGTTAAAACAGTAGGTTATAAAAAAGCAAATTTATGCTTTTACTATTTGGAAGGTCAGAAACCTTAAGTGAGTCTCAGTGGTCAAAAATCAAGATGTCTGCAGGCTGGTTCTTTCCAGAGGCTCCAGGAGAGAATCTCTTTTTCTTCTAATCCAGTTTCTCATGCCTACAAGCATTCCTTGGCTCATGGCTCTTTCTCCATCTTCAATGTCACCAGTGCGGCATCTTCCAAACTTTCTCTGATTCCAACTATTCTTCCTTCATTTTCACATTCTAGGACCATAGTGATGACGTTAGTCCCACCTGCATATCACAGTCAATCTTCTTTTCTTAAAGTCAGCCTATTAGCAAACCTATCCCAAGGGTTGCCTTAATCCTCTCTTACTATAAAAAATAACATATTCAAATTTCCAGGGATTAGGATGTAGCCATTTTTGGAGCCTCATATTCTGCCTGTTACAAAGTTGTTTTCAGAACTATATTATTTGCTGTCCCTTAAGGGTCCTTGTATAAAATAAATAAACACAGATTTTATCACAGCTTCTTGAATAAACACAGTAATGCATTGCATAATGACATTTCATTCTTGAGGGACAACGTATACAATGGTACTCCCATGATATTATGATGATGCTGAAAATTCTTATCACCTAGTGACATCGTTATCATGGTAACATTGTAATGAAATACATTATACAAATGCTTACCATTTGTTACAGTTGCATACAGTATTCAATACAGTAACATGCAATAGCTTTGTAGCCTAGGAACTATAGGGGAAGAGAATTTTTTACCCCAAATGTGTCTCTTTGGTACATTGATTGTATTAGGCTGGTTAATTTTAAGGAGAACACACACGCTGAAAACCAAATACAAGTTGCCCTTTGCAAGGGACCTGTACATTTGTAAGGAGAATATCTATTTGTAGGGATGCCTCATTTGCTGTACTAGGAATGTGTGTGTGTGTGTGTGTGTGTGTGTGTGTGTGTGTGTGTGTACCTTATCACCTTATCTCTAAAACTCATATTGATGCAAAAGACAATGACTTAAATCTGCATAACAACCTTATCCTGTTTACTGTGCTTTCCAGTAACCTCCCATAACTGGCTTCCCTCCTCCAACACTTTCTTCTGTCTTCATCTAAAGATGTAGTTAAGGTGGTAGCTAAGACCACCTTAACTCAGGGAGTTCCTCAATTATCCTGGGTCTCTCCCATGTATATAAAAAGTATATATGTTATGAAACTTTTTTCCTCCTATTAAACTGTCTTTATTACAGGGATATGTCAGCCAGAACCCAGAAGGGTAGGGAAATTTATTTTTCCTTCTCTATAGAGCAATAGTACATACTGTATAGTGGGATGTGTCATAAGCTATACCATCTAGGTTTCTTTAGTGCACTTCATGATATTCACATGATAACAACAATTTTCTTGTCATTAAGTGATACATGACTAATTTTTTTTATTTAAAATGTTATGCAAACAAAATTTTTGGTGAAGAAGACCTAACTACTTGCCCCTTATTTCATGACAAGACCACAGAGACTTCCTTCGGACAGACTTGCCTCAGACAAGGACCTGCAGCATCAGCATCTTCCTGGATATGAGAAATGCAGTCCCTGGGCCCAACAGTCCTTGCTGAATCAGTATCTGTACTTGAACTAGAATTCCTGGGTGATTTATATGCACACTGAAGTTGGATAAGTGCTGGTCCAGACTAGGTTTTCTCACCTTCTCAATAAGGCGTAATTCTTTGTGTTGAGGATTGTGCATGTTTAGCAGCCTTCCTAGACATTGCCAAAAGCTCAGGGGCAACATTATCTCTGGCTGGAAACCACTGGCCCTGAGTTTTAAAACTGAAGTTCCTGACAGATTCCAATCAATATCTTTCCTTACTCTGATTATAACTTCAGGAATACCACTGAACTCTTCGATATGGTGTGGAAATCAGAATAGTACCACCTCATAAATAGATTTTTATAAAATTAAAATTTGACAGAGCCTATATGGTACAAATCTCAAATTATATGCCATAAATATATGAACATAATATTCATATATATTCTTATAATTAACAAAGCTATTATAATGTGGATGAAATGGCAGATATTAATTTCTGTTATAAGTCTGACATTTCTGATAGATTTGCATGTGGGGGAGGAATAAATTTTCCTCTTTCTTCAGTGTACTTCAGGCTGGTTAATAATCAAGTAGATAAAGACAGATTAGCAAAGAAAATAACCGAATTTAATACATAACATATGTGTGGGAACCTCACATGTATGAAAGAGTCTGAGACTGCATGTGCAGGAGCAGTTTGGAGGTAGAAAAGGATATGGATATGCAAGACAATTTGATCTAGGGATGAGGTAATGCATTTGGGGGACTTCAAAGGGTCATTACAAAATGATAAAATCAGATTTTTAGTAAATAAAAGTTTGCCCTGCCATACACATAAGTCTAAAAAGAAATTACCTCTGATAATCTCTTATTATGGGCAAGGCACCTAAATCAAGTTCTTCTAGGTAGTTAAAGGCAGGGGCAGAAGTCTCTCTTGAACCTGAGCCAAAATTGCTCTTAGCTCAAAACAATCCCCATACCACTGAGGCATATCTGGGGGTGAATCATTTTAAAATCTCCCAGGTTAATGTCTCATGAAGCCAAGAGTGTAGCGTCCCAAGCTTTACATCAAGTTACACAGTTCTCGCATTGTTGAAGAAGGAAATAGGAATTTCCTGAAACTATCATGATTTGTGTCCCACCACAGTCAATACCTTGAAGGCCAAGGACCTGTCAAATCATAGTCTTAAGTATACACTTTAGAGAGAACTTTAACTCAGGGCTGGCATAGGTGCTGGGAGGTGAGACTTCTGGAAGGCAGGAGAGTTAGTGAGAAGGAGTAAGGAAAACAGGATTCACTTGACTTCTAACCTGGTCACTTGGGAATAAAGGATCAGCAGGAAAAATTTCCATTCCATCCAGACCCGTGTGCCACAGGGAAATCAGGGCTCAGAGTAGGAGTAACAATGGAAACAGTGCCTAATGAGCAGATAAACGGAGTTGAAAATACCTCTCTTCTGCAGTCCCTCCATGTGTGCATCTTGGGCTCGACAGGTATGGTTGTTCTTTTGACTCCTAAACTGGCTCAGAACTGATGCTTCACTTTCCTTGCTGTCTTTTGTCTGAGGATAGAGCTTCATTCCATCATTAAACCATACAGGGAGGAATCAGACTTCCACACAATTTCTCCCTCTCAGAGACCCCACCCAGGTGAGTCAGAAAGCCCAGCAGCTACTTCAGGAGATGGTCAGAGGGGATAGAACCTGAGAACTATCCTGAGGTCCCTTGAGAGACTAACCAGCCTTCCCTAGGCTGAGAGATGCCATGTTGTTTACCAGGTATGCTGATTAAATAAAAATAATTTTTAAAATATTTAATAAGAAAAGTGTTACAAAACAGAATTTGTCCACCTGGCACTAGCAGAGCTAAACACTCAACACCAAGAATTGCAGTAGAGAAAGATTACCTATCAATTATGAATGATGCCAGCCAGGAGAATGAGAAGGTAATGCTCAGAAGCCCACTCCCTGAATCTAGAGTTGGGGTGTATTTTTAAGGGAATAGGGGGAACAGGTATGTGGAAGAGTTCGTGGGGCAAGTTTTAAGGAGGACCTTGGAGTTGGACCTTTAGGATAAGAAGCATCAACACAAGATCTTTCTAGACAACAGACCCAGTGGTTCAGAAAAGGGTTTGAGTATTCAAATTCGTTTTCCTTACTCTTTGGTTCCACGGAGCGGGTAGAGTGTGGGAGACTTTGATTGCACATGCAGCTGGAGGTCAATTTCCTCTGTGGTATGCTTGGCTAGACATATGACTTGCTTTTGGTCTGTTATCTCAGAAAAGCAACTTGGTATCTCGTGAAACAGGCTAGGACCATTTTGAGCTGTCTCTGAATGAGCCACACCAGGATCATTGGTAACAGTTCCGTGATGGGTTTGGAAGTTCGGTTGGATGAGAATGAAGAAGGAATAGGGGCATAAAGTGGTTCCAGTAAAATCAGAATGTACACAAGAAGTTTTGCAGTTCAGGGAGTAGGAAAACAGAGTATTAGCTGTGGGGCACAAGCAGTGTAGTGAGGGCATTTTTAGAAATGTTTTAACAGGGGCTTTATTTTGAAGTTGTTTTGTTTCTAAAAATATCCGGATACAGGCAGTAGGCACAACCTTGCAGCAGCTGTTCCTGAGGGAAACATTTCATATATCATATCTCACACTGTGTAGTCACTAAAAAATATTACTTACTAAGTCTAAAGAGGAATACTAAAGAGTTTGACATTGCAATTCCTTTCATCCTAGTGCAACTTCATATATTTTGGGTTTATAAGCCTTTTGATTCACTAGAAATTATGCAATATCTTTACACTGTTTATATAATGATGACCGAGTTGTTATGATGGTTTTGGATACTGTCCTTTCAAAAAACTGGAGTTCTTTTCACTAAAACTTTTTATGGTTTGACAGTGAATTGTTTTATATATGTATAGATGTATCTGGATGGAATGTATGAAAACTTATATATTTGTGTGGTCAATTCTATCCTTAGTAGTAATAATCTCCTTTTATAGGTAATGTTCTTATTTCACAGCTGTTTCTCTTTGTTTTTCCCTTTTTGCTTTTTGTGGATCAATGTGATTTTACAAATAGCAGTCACATTTTTCATCTTCTGAAAGTCATTCTTTTGCATTCAACTAATAATCATCTCTGTTTCTCCTAAGCATAGTTGATATACCATTTATGTTTATACAGGTAGAAATTATAACTGTAAATACTGCTTTCTCCACTGCCTTTTAAAGTTATTTTATATATTTTATTTTTTTGGTCTTTGGCAATTTACATCCCAGAATGAAAACCCAGTTTTCTGATTTTCAAAGTTACGCCCTTAACGTCATTTACAAACGTCTCTTTCCATTTCAGCTTTTAAAAAAAATCCATTTTCATGCACATTATAATTACTTTGTAAATTGTGGGTTTATTCTCTGTACATTTTCTAGCCTGTTATTCAATTTAAAGGTGTCTTGACACCAGTAAGATGTCTTTTTTTTATTTCAAATAAATTGTTATTTGCTAGTTTATAGGTTACTCCAAACATGAGAGGGATTTAACTGCAGTTAGAATGTCTCCAGTACAAAAGAAGCTTCCTCCTCATCACAGTCTCAGGGACCACCCCAGCTTATTAGATCCCACCCTAACCCCATCATTTTATCTCTCCACCTTTTAACTGCTTTTTAAAAAATACAGAACATAAAATAATCATATCAAAATGGAGGCCCAATTTTCAATGACCATTGGAGGCTTTCCAACTAGAATTTAGTTGTTATTTCCATTTTTTTAAGGGAAAGATGATCTGAAGTTGACAGCTTGTCTTATATCGTAGTTTTTATATTATTGTGGCTCTGGATGAGTAGAGCCCAGTAGTCACATGGCCCCAGGAGATCATAGTTTGAATATGTGTGTGCTTGTGAGTGTGGGCATATGTGTTTGTGGAGCATGTGCCGTTTTCAGGACAGGGGTACCTAGTTCATATACTCCAAAATGTGTTCTTTAAAATACAGAATGTTAACCAACAGATGGAAATAAAGAAGGGATCACTCCTACACACAAGTCCTTTGGAAACAAATGAATAAAGTGGGAGGAATGACATCTGCACTCTCTGTGTCTTGAAGTTTTATCTGTAGCCGACAGACCATCTCATTCCTCACATTCTCTGACACACCATCTATATCACTCTCCCTTTGTTCATTTTTCCCACTATGTGGCTTCCTTTTGAGCCTTGATTACTTCTCCAGAAATCCTTCTATCCCTCCTGTGTCTCTGTGTCTTCCTGAAACACTCCATTATACGGCATCTTGTTTGCAGATTTTCCTCAATTCCCATAAAATTAACACTCGTTCACTTTATTAAATACCTACTTTCTTATCCTTCAACACACCAGCGGACTGACATGATATGCGATTTTTTATTTGCTTATATTCTTTCTTATTGGATTATGGAAAATTTTGTTTCTCAGCACCCTACACTTTTTGACCAGAAAATGGTCAAATCAGCATACATCACTCAGATGAGTGAAAGAATTTCTCATTAAACCAAGAAAAGTATGACTTATTGGGCAAAATGCTAAGAGTGGGACAGGGCTTCTAATCAGAGATGTCGCAGGAAATTTCTTAAAGGGGATCAGATCTCTACAGAACCATATATATTACATATACATTTGACTGCAAAGTTTCCATTTTAGCATTTCAACATAGTAGTGCCTACTTGTGAAATTGACCATGTTACTTTTTTTTCATTCGTAGTCATCACCTCCACCATATGAACCAGGGAATGATACAACTTTCAGAATTTCTTCTTCTGGGATTTTCAGAAGAACCGGAACTGCAGCCCCTCATATTTGGGCTTTTCCTCCCATGTACCTGATCACCTTGTTTGGAAACCTACTCATCATCCTGGCCATCAGCTCAGACTCCCACCTGCACATGCCCATGTACTTCTTCCTCTCCAACCTGTCCATGGTAGACATCTGTTCCACCACCACCACCATCCCAAAGATGCTGGTGAACATCCAGACACAGAGCAAAGTCATAACCTATACAGGCTGCATCACACATATTGCTGGGTTCGATGTCTTCCTCTTGACTCTGATGGCCTATGACCCTTTGTGGCCATCTGTCACCCCTTGCACTACACGGTCATCATGAACCCCGGCTCTGTATACTGCTGCTTCTGGTGTCCTGGATCATGAGTGTCCTGGATTCCTTGTTAGAAAGTTTAATGATCTTGACGCTGTCCTTCTGTGCAGACTTGGAAATCCCCCACTTTATCTGTGAACTCAATCAGATGGTCCAACTTGCTTGTTCTGACACTTTTTAATAACACGGTGATGTATTTTGCAGCTGTCCTGCTGGCTGGTGGTCCTTTTGCTGGTATCCTTTACTCTTACTATAAGATTGTTTCCTCGATATGTGGAATGTCTCAGCTCAGGGGAAGTATAAAGCATTTTCTACCTGTGCGTCTCACCTCTCAGTCATCTCTTATTTTACTGTACGATTCTAGGAGTGTACCTCAGCTCTGCTGCTACCCACAGCTCACACGCAAGTGCAGTAGTCAGTGATGTACACTGTGGTCACACCTATGTTGAACCCCTTCATCTACAGTCTCAGGAACAAAGACATAAGAGTGCCCTAAAAAGATTCTTTGGGATGGCAGCTATAAAAGTGACAATCATCTTGAGGCTGAAAGAGTGCCCTTGATTTCATGGCTCCCAGCCTCACAACCAGAAACCGTGATTCTTTTTATCAGACTGTGATAGTAGAACTTGTTTCTTTTACTTATGTCCTGGATTTTCCATTGTTAAAGAACAGCTTCTCTGTACCATTTTAGGAAACACTTCATTAAGTTTTCTGCTCTGTCTGTTATGCAGAAAGGCTTTTCCCCCTGTCTTTTTTCCTAGCTTCACAATGTTTTTTTCTCACCTTGATCAGAAATATTAGGACATTTCAATTTGTGTTATGGCCAACATGAATTCATAAAGAAAATTTCTTCTCAAAAGACATACATCATTGTAAGTAATTTGTTCTTGTTTTATAAATAGAAGAGTCATAAGTTGTATTACTCATGTAGCAAAAATCTTCACTTGTCTACTAAGCCCATTTATATAATGGCATCCAGGAAAACCTGAAACCTCAGTTTTCACTTTTGTCTCCCTCATCCTGCCTACATCAGTACCTTAACTGCTCTTCCTGATAATGTAGACTTCATCATTGCTCCCTGTAATTCTCAGCCTGTTGATAGTGATGTTATGGGTGAGGATGGCCTGGGGCACTGGCCTGGGCCCCTACTGCTTGTACCCATGCCTGTTTCTATGTTGTTGCAGGGCTGGCCCTTATGAAACTACGAAACTATGAAAAAGCAATGTTTATTAATCATAGGTCCAGCATGTTCAAGGGCTAATGGAAGATCGAGAGGGGGTGGGGAGAGAGAGAGAGAGAGAGAGAGAGAGAGAGAGAGAGAGAGAGAGAGAGAATGATAATGAACCAAGTGATGCAGAACTTTGTGCTTATCTAATATCCATGTCTTACATGTAACGATGTGATATTTTGAGATGAATGTATTTGAAAGATGTCTCATAAATCAGAAGTTTAATGCTAGGGTTACACTAGTAGCATGCTATTATTTTCTAGCTGGTCTCCAGGTTTTATTGTCTCATTCAGCTCAGTGCCCAGAATACCTACAATAGTCACTGGTGAAAATTGATTATCAAGTATGTATTTCCCAGTGGGGTTGGCATGGATACATGGAAGATGTTCAGAGACAAACAGAAAATGAGCTATATTTGTCTTCCTGAGCTAAGAATGAGGTGAGGAACCTGAGGCTTCAGAGGGGATAAGGTCGTTTGCAGGACAGTAAGAAGAGCAGATGTTGAGTAGTTAGAAGTTTGCCTTGTCCTATACATAGGCCACAACAGGTGATCTCTGATGATCACTCTTACTATGGGCAAATCCCCACATTTAAATATTTTAGGAGAGTGGTAAAAGTTTCTCTTGAGCCTACAGGTCTCAAAAATAATCCAGATACACATCTTCAGTGACTTGTTCTGAACCTTATGATCGTGACCTGGATTTATTCTTTTGCATGTGTATGTCCAGTTTTCCCATCACCATTTATTGGAGAGACTGTCCTTCTCCCACTGGCTATTCTTGGCTCCTTTCTCATAAATCAATGATCATACATGTGTGGGTTTATTTCTGGGTTCTCTATTCTGTTCCATTGATCTATGTGTCTGTTTTTGTTCCAGTAACATTTTCGACCAAAGAATGTCCAGCCTAAAAAAAGTCTTATAAGTTCATTTAAGCAGCACTGATGGCACTAGTTCAAGAGCAAAATCTCAATGGAGTAAGAAAATGCTCTAGAGAATGGCAGTTTTACAGCTTATTTTATATGTTAGAATGGAAGGTGGAGATGTAAGAGGTGTTTTACAGTCATTGGTGGAAGACTAGGAAAGTGGGAGAAAGCAAAGCAGGGAAACCCCTGAAACACGTGCTTATTTAGATAATAGTGAGGTTTCATAATGTGTGGCTGGCAGTGGTTCTTCGAGGAGTCTGAGAAGAAGCTGCCTCTGATGTTTTCATGGTAGATTATCTTAGATTCACAAAGACAACAGTTTATTTCAAAGTTTAAGATTGACCTTTGTTAAAGGCCTTGGATGTGACTACCCACCACGACCCCTTTTGGATACATTCAGACTGCCCTGGGTGGTAACTTTGGTCTCTGGGTTTGTAAGGCTCACCATGTGGGTCTCCTCTGAACTTATCAGGTAGAGTATGTGGCCCCCTCTTCTTTCACACCATACTGTTTTGATTATGAGCTGTGTAATATAGTTCAAAATCAGAAAGCTTCATGCCTACAGTTTGTGCTGCTTTCTCAAGATTGCTTTGGCTATTCATGGTGTTTCATGGATCCATATTAAATTTACAATTATCTGTTCTATTTCTATGAAAAATGATATTGGAATTTTGATAGAAATTGCATTACATCTGTAGATTACTTTGGAAAGTGTTAAAAAACAAAAATCAACTGAGTGAAATTTAGAAATCTAATTGACTTTATTGACTTTATTTGTAAATGGGGCAGCATCCCATCTAGCAATTAGAGGAGAACTCCCAGTGGTTGTACACAATGGAAGGCTATCATGGACAGAAGGGTGGGTCAAGGGAGCTATTAACAAAAATAAAATTTTTTTAGACCAGGACATCTTTCTTTTGGGGGTTGGGGTGGGGAGGAGACAGCAAGAGTTGTATCCTACAGATTGTCTCTTCTGTGGAGAGATGGTGAGGGCCCACATTACCTTCCTGGTGCTGTTGGAAAACTCAAGGTGTTTCTTTGCCTGCATAATCAAAGCCAAAAGAGACACAGATAGTAGTTTGCAGCAAAGAAAGTAGAGGTTTATTTAAGGAAATGGCACCTAACCCGATGACACAGGTGAGCCAGTGATCAAAGACCAGACTCCCCAATGGTATCTGGGATGGTTGTATGGGAGAAAACTCATTAATCATGGTATCTAAGGGGGTTGGGGTTTGTGGGCTCTGCTCATTAGACATTCCTAGGGTAGGGGGCAGTTGATCATTGCATCAGGTCTGATGTCAGTCATGGCATCTTTCTGTCTGGTTTCAAGGGAGTGCTCGTAGGGTTGTTTCTGCCTTCATGGGGTTGAGCTACAAGATGGTATCTTCAGTTTGATAGAAACTGTTTCTGTGATCAACACTCTGGGTCTTTGTTCCTAAGGCAGTTCGATGCTGACCTAAGGGCTTAATGATTAAGGGAGTGTCATGCAGTGTGCAGAAACATAAGGGGAAAAAAGCAAGTAACCCAAGGGCAGTTTGAATCAAGAAGAAAGAGAAGAGAGTGCTGAATCTTAGCACTACCACCAGGGGAGGAGATAGCAAGGGTTTTATCCTGCAGATTCTTCTTCTTTGGGAGGGTTGGGGGAGGGATATTGTTTCATTCATATGTGGGATATAAAACTGAAAGCAACTAATGAACAAAACAAACAAACAAAAACTCATAAACACAAACAACAATTTAGTTATTACCAGAGGAAAAGGAGGAGGGAATGGTAATAAGGTACAAGAAGTCAAATATATGGTGATGAAAGGAGATTTACTTTGAGTGGTGAGCACACAATGCAACATATAGATAATGTATTATTGAATTGTACAGTTGAAACCTATATAATTGTATCAATCAATATCATCCCGTTAAATTTAATAAATAAATAAAATAAGTAATAGATTCATTGAATGCATGCGTGAATGAAAAACTAAATGTCACATTCAGAGATTGGAGGTACCATTTCTTAATAAACATCACAGGAGACCTTAAGATAAGAAGAAAAATAAAGAGAAGACAAAAAGTCATTTTAAAGAAGTGAAGATTTGTTGGGTTATGCTGCCTTGACAGAAAATTCTGGACAGGTTGATTAAGAGAGTTTGAAACTGTCATTAGATCCAGTATTAAATCTCAGTTTGGCATCATGTGCTTTAGCACAAATGATGGCATTTGGGTCTGTGATTTTCTCTTTAACAGTAGTATGGACATTTTAATGGTATTAATTCTTCTCATCAGTGAGCACAGAGTATCTTTCCATTTATTTGTGTCTTCTTTCAAATGCATAATGTAGATTTGGGAAAAACACAGCAGAGTGAGAGACATCCCCAGATCTCTTCCTTTAAAGCAACAATAAGCTGAACGTCTAAAACTAACAAACAAACAAACAAACAAAAACACCCAAACTGGCACACCAGCACATCAGAGCATGAGATCTACTCATGGGAGCTACCACAGGTCAGAATCATGGGTGTTGGGCGGTGGACTGGAAGAAGTGGAGAGGCAACCTCTCACAGCTACCAGAGCTCCTTGAAGGAAAGGGAGGGGTGAAGGTGCAGCGACTTCCCTGAACAACCCTGCCTGGAGGTGCGAGACTTTACAGTCTGTAGCAGGGTCCAATCATTGGGGCAGAGAGCAGAGAAAGGGATGGAATGCAGAAAATAACAGTTGATTTTTTGGACTGGTTGCAAAGCTGATGCTGAGACTTGGTCCGTCCTCAGACGCTGCGAGTCACCCAATCCCAATACCCTCTGAGACAAACACCACGCAGCCCCAGCGGAATCTGAGTGAACACTGTCGAGACTGAAGCTACCTCTCACAGCACTGGAACTTCCAGCAGGAGGAGGAGGAGAAGAAGGAACAGCGAGTTAGTGCTGGGATTTCCCTGAATAGCAGAGCCTTGGAGGGTGTGGGCTCCCTGTGGCTGGTGGCCTGCATGGCCCAGTCAACAGGGCAGAAGAGAGGAGAAGCTGCAGGCAACAACAATTGATTCTTAACAACTGTGGTTGCAAAAAACTGAGGCTGAACCAACACCTAACCCCCAACCCAGTGGTCCCCTGCCACTCTACCCTCTTGATAAAAAACATGCGAAGCCAAAGAGAAATTCAAGCAAATGCTACCAAAACTGCTGCTAACAGTGACAGAGACTGAAACTGAGGGTACCAAACGTGATTAAATACCTACAAGAAAATTTAAAAAGCGCTATTAAGACTTTATATAAAGCAGGAATCCAAGGGGCTTAGATGCCACCTAGTGGAAATGAAAAGAAAAGCACAAACTTCACAAGAAGCTAAAGAGAGACCTATATATATCTTCTTTCTGGAAAAACAGCAGAATACACTTTCATTAATGCCCTGGCAGAGAAAGAGTCTATTAAACACATGACCACCAAGGTGGCAAGGCATCTCAGAAAGAAAGAGAAACATTTCCAAAAATAAGCTTTACAGACATAGAAATACACAACTTAAATGACGGAGAATACAGAATAGTACTTCTGAAAAAACTCATTGAATTCCCAAGTGAGTCATATCAACAATTTCATGAATTGAAAAAACAACCAAGGAGCATAGAAGGAGATAAAACCCTCAAAAAGGACCAAATAGAACTTCTGGAGATGAATAACACACTGCAAAAAAAATGAAAATTAAAAAAAAAAATGAAAGAGAAAGCTGGGAAATGGAGTTGACCAAATGGAGGAAAGGAAGTGATATCGAAGACAGAAATCTAGAAATAAATCAGAAGGAAGAGAGAAATAAAAGAATGAAAGAATGAAAGAGAAATCCAAGAACTAGCTGATAACGTCAGGAGAAAACATAAGAATCATGGGCATTATCAAAGGCAAGGAAAAGGAACAGAGATTAGAAAGCATTTTCAGACAAATAGTTGATGAGAATTTCCCAAATCTAAGGAATAAGCTGGAGTTTGGAATTCAAGAAGTCAACAGAACACCCAATTATCTCAACCCAAAAAGGCCTTCACCAAGAAACATTGTATTAAAATTATCAAAAATCAGCGACAAAGTAAAAAATTTGCAAGGCAGCCACGGAGAAAAACACAGTAACTTATAAAGGAAAACCTATGATAATCATCGGACTTCTTAGCACAACATTACAAGCCAGAAAAGAATGGAACCAAATATTGAAGCTATTAAGTGAAAGGAACTACCAGCCTAGAATAATGTATCCAGATAGTCTTTTTAGATATGAAGGAGAAATTAAGACTTTTTCAGACACACAAAAATTGAGGGAATTCTCCACTATGAGGCCTGCACTACAGGAAATACTGAAAGGGGTCAGTTCAACTAAAACAAAATGACAAAACAAAATACATAATTAGGAGGTAAGTGGATTTCAGGCAAATCAGAGCAGAGGAGTGCAACCTTACTAAGAACAGTGCATTATAACCTTAAATAGTAAAAACAGAAATGTTAAAACAAGATAGTAATGAATGTTCAGCATACATAGGAACAGATTGAGATAACAATGACTGAAAAAAAGGAGGATTTAAAGATCCAAATTCTCAAAGGGAAAAGGAGATAAGGCACAAGGAGAAGAAAATGCATGACTGTGTGTGTATAATATATATATATATATATATATATATATATATATATATTATCCTTTACATATTCATAATGGTAGCCACACACCAAAGATTCAGAACCTAAGTATATAGCATAAAACAAGAAGGACTCACAAAAGCCAACAAAATGAAGAAAAGAAACACAAGACACGAAAGCAAGGGAACACTGAAATACCAGAAAGCAAAAGATAAAATGGTGTAAGAGATCTCAGGTTTCAATAATCCCCCTTAAATATAAATGGACAGAACTCCCAATCAAAACCACAGAGATGCAGAATGGATCAAAACAAAACCCAACCATATGTGCCTCCAGGAGACACAGCTCAGCTCCAATACAAATGTAGACTCAAAATGAAAGGCTAAAAAATGATATTTTAAGCAAATGGCATTCAGAGAAAAATGAGAGTAGCAGTACTAATATCAGACGAAATACTCTTCAAAATAAAAAAGGTAAAGAAATACTGAGAGGCACAATAATTATAAAAGGATTTATGCGCCAAGAAGACATATCATTATTAATATCTATGCTCCCAATCAGGGATCCCCGAAATGTGTAAAGCGATTACTAACAGAATGAGAGGGAGAAACAACCAAAACACTATCATGTAGTGTCGGATATGGACACATCATCCAAACAGATTATCAATAAGGAATAACATCCTTAAATGACACATTAGACCAACTGGACATAGTTGACATTTACAGAGTTTCCATCCTAAAGAAAGCTGCTTATACATCTTCTTTAGTACATGGATCATTCTCAAGAATCGACCACATACTGGACAGAGATGGACTCAACAAATATAAGGGCATTGAAATCATACTAAACATATTCTCTGATCATAATGCTTTGGAACTAGAGATCAACTGCAGAAAGGAATCAGGAAGAACCACAAACACATGGAGATTAAACAACATGCTACTGAAGAATGACTGGGTCTGAGAAGAAATAAAAAGTGATCAAGAGATACATAGAAATAAATGATAGTGATAGTACAGCATATCAAAACTTTGGGATACAGCAAAGGTGGTCGTGAGAGAAAATTTCTATCATTACAGGCCTAGCTACAAAAATAAGGAAGAACATAAATAAACAACCTAAACTTCATCTTAAAAAAGAGGAAGAAGAAAAATGAAGCCTAAAGTCAGCAGAAGGAAACATATCAAAATTATAGCAGAAATGAATGAAATTGAGAACAAACATAAACGATAGGAAAATAATTGTGACAAAGAGCTGGTTCTTTGAGAAAGTTAGTAAAACCGACAAACTCCTGGCTAGACTCACTAAAGAAAACAGAGAGAGAACAAAATAAACAAAATGTATGGAAAAGTGAAATTATGACTGATATTGCAGAAATACAAGGATCATACAAGAATGGCATGAAAAGTGTACAATACCAAATGTAATACCCTAGAAGAAATGGACCAGTACTCAGAAAAATACAACCTTCCTAGACTGAATCAAGAAGAAATGGAAAATCTAAATAGAGCAATCAGCAGTATGGAAATTGAAACAATCATCAAAAACCTACAAAAAAAATCAAGGACCAGATTTCTTCCCCATTGAATTCTACCAAACATTCAAAGATTTAATACCTATGCTCCTCAAACTCTTCCAAGAAATGAAAGAGAAGGCAATACTTCCCAAAGCATTTTTTGAAGCCAATATCACTCTGATACTAAAACTAGTAAGGATAAAGATACAAAAAATATAAATAAAAAATGACTGACCAATATTTCTCATGAATACAGATGCAAATGTTCTAAATAAGATTCTAGAGAACTGAATATAGCTACATATTAAAAAGATTATATGCCATGATCAAGTGGGCTTCATTTCAGGGGAACAGGGATGGTTCTTTATACCCAAATCCACTAATCCGATACATCATATAAACAAATTAACAAATAAGAATCATGATTATATCAATAAATGCAGAAAAAGCCTTCGACAGATACAACATTCATTTATGATCAAACACTTAACAAAATTGGTATAGAAGGAAAGTACCTTAACATAATAAAGGCCATATATCACAAACTCTCAGCCAACGTTATACTTAATGCTGAAAAACGAAAAATCTTCTCTGTAAGATCAGGAACAAGGCAAGGCTGTCCACTATTGCTACTGTTATTCAATATAACATTGGAAGTCCTGGCGAGTGTAATTGACATAAGAGAGATATAAAAGGCATCCAAATAGAAATGAAGAATCAAAACACTATTTGCAGATGACATGATTCTCTATATAGAAAACCCTAAAGACTCCATAAGAACATTACAGAAACAATAGCAAATATAGTAAAGTCTCTTGATACAAAATCAATATTCAAAAATCTATAGCTTTCCTAATCTGTAATAATGAAGTGTCAGAAAAAGAAGTGGAAAAATAATTCTTTTGCAATTGAAATAAAAAGAATAAAATACCCAGAAATAAATTTAATAAAACTTGTGAAGGAACTATGTAATGAAATCTATAAGACCCTATTTTAAAAAATTACAAAAGATACAAAGAAATGGAAAGATACTTTGTATTCTTGGATTGGAAGAATTAGCATAGTTAAAATGACATTATTATCTAAAGCATTATACAGATTTAATGCAGTCCCCATCAATTTGGCATTTTTTAAATAAATAGAATGAAAATGCATAAGATTTATATGCAGAAAAGATTCCAGATTTCCAAATCCATCCTGAGGAAAAAAAAAAGAATGAGGCTGCAGGCATCACTCTGTCTGGCTCAAATTATACTACAAAGCTACAATAATCAAAACAGCATGGAATTGGTAGAAAAATAGACACAGGGAGTGGAACAGAATCAAAAGTCCAGAAATACACTCTTATTTATATGGGCAAATAATTTTTGACAAAGGAGCCAAAAACCTACAGCGGAGAAAGGAAAGCCTCTTCAATAAATGGTGCTGGGAAAGCTGGAAAGACACATGCAAAAGAATGAAAATAGACTGTTGTCTATCATGGCATACTGAAATTAACTCAAAATGGGTTAACGGTCTGGATATAAGACTGAAACAATAAATTGCATAGAAGAAAACATAGGAACTAAACTCAAGGACCTTGGACTTAAAGAGGATTTTATGAATTTGACCTCAAAGGCAATGGAAGTAAAAGCAAAAATAAATGAATGGGACTACATCAAACTAAAAGCTTCTGCTCAGAAAAAGAAACCATCAACAAGGGAAGAGACAACCATCTGAATGGAAAAAATAGTTGCAAGCAATGCCTCTGATAAGGGCCTAATATCTAAAATATATAAAGAACTCACATGACTCAATAACAAGAAAAACAAATGATCCAATCAAAAAAATGGGCAGAGGATCTGAAGAGACATTCTTCCAAGAGGACATACAAATGGCCAACAAACATATGAAAAGATGCTCAACATCACTAGCTATTAGAAAAATGTAAATCAAAACCACAATGAGATATCATCTCACACCTGTTAGAATGGCTATCATCAACAGGACAAGTAACCAATGCTGGAGAAGATGCGAGAAAAAGGAACCCTCATACACTGCTGGTGGGACTGCAAATGAGTACAGTCACTATGGCAAAGAGTATGGAGGTTCATCAAAAAACTAAGAATTCATCTACCATACGATCTGGCAATCCATCTACTGAGATTTACCCCAAAGACTTGAAAACACATGTTTGAAAATATGTTTGCACACTGATGTTCACAGCAGCATTATTCATGGTGGCCAGGACATGGAAGCAACTTAAGTGTTTTACGACAAATGATTGGCTAAAGAAGCTGTGGTACATATATACAATGGAATATTACACAGCCATAAAAAGACATGAAATACAGTCATTTGTGACATGGATGGAACTCGAGATAATCATGCTAAGCAAAATAAGCCAGAATGAAAAAGTTGAAAATCACATGGTATTACTTATATGTGGTATAAACCTAAAAGCAACAAAGTAACAAGACAAACAAAGAGACTTATGGACTTGGACAATAGACTAGTGGCTACCAGAGTAGGAGGTAAGGGAGAGGTGGGGAACATAGATCGGGTAAAGGGGTTTAATATAGGGGCAGGAGGAGAATGAAGTGGGTAAAGAGGATCAAATATATGGTAGATAAAGGAACTGGACTTTAAGTGTTAAACACACAATAGAATGTACAGTAGTTAAATTATAATGGACACCTGAAAATTATATAATTGTATTCACCAATGTCACCCAATAAATTTAATTAAAAAAAAACTGAGAAAAAAAAGATGGAAGGTGGCTGAATGGAAAAGAAAAGATTCATACATATGCTGCCTGCAAATCCACTCAGTTCGAAAGACACCCACTGACTAAAATAAAGGGATGGAAAAAGATATTAAATGAAAATGAAAATGAGAAAAAGAGGGATAACAATACTTGCATCAGACAAATAGACTTTTGAACAACAAGAACAAGAGAAACCCAGTAATCCCCACTTCTGGGTATCTATCCAAATAAATTCAAAATACTTTGGGGGATATGTGAAGCCATATATTCATTGCAGCATTATTTCCAGTGACCAAAATATAAGGCAACCTGGGGTTCCATCAATAGATGAATGGATAAAGAAAGAAGATACATATATTCAGTGGAATATTACTTAGTCATAAAATGAATGAAATCTTCCCATCAGCAAAAATGGGTAGACCTAGAGGTTATCGTGCTGACTGAGTAAGACAGAGAAAGACAAATGCCTTATGATTTCACTTATGTGGAGTCTAAAGAACAAAAGAAATGAAAAAAAATTATAAGTACAGAGAACATTTCAACATTTGCCAGATGGGAGGGTGGTTGGGGTGGAGGTGTGAAAAAGGGTAAAGGATTAAGATGTTCAATTTTCAGTTATGAAAACAATCACTTGGATGGAAAGTACAGCCTAAGGAATAGTCAATAATATTGTAATAACTATGTATGGTGTCAGATGGGTACTGGGCTTATTGGGGTGATCACTTCCTAAGTTATATAAATGTCTAATCTAAGTTGTATACCTAAAAAATATATAATATTGTATGTCAACTGCAATTGAAAAATAAATATTGTTTTAAAAAGAAAAGAGACAAAATAGATATGGTATGAACCATTAGAATTAGCATTATGAAATAAAATCTTCAAACTGTATTATTAAAAAAATATGAGGATATGATTGTAAAATTAAATTGCAGTACCATTTCTGTTAGAAAATTAAAAGAATAATTATGTAAAATTAATTTAATATGTGAAAAGGGAAACACTGATCTGCTTTACTTTGCAATTATTCATCACCTGTGAGGCTGTATATATATGCATGTATTAGTAATTTACTTTCCTAATGAGAAATTGTCTGTCAGAATCCTTTGTTTTTGTTTGGAGCTGGAGTGTTTACATTCCTGTCTCTGATCACATTCTTTCAAAAATGAATTGGAAGTTTGTTAGTTTATTTACTTATTTTGCCAAATGACTCTTTGCCATTTAGTTTTTTATGTTTGTATAGATATATTTGTGGAGATGTATAAATAAATATACACATATATTTAAATATATGTATACATATATAATTGTATTATCTATATAAATTGTGTGGTCCAGCCCATCAGGAATTCTAATTATTAGGAATTCTATTATCAAAATGACAAACTAACAAATGCTGGTGAGGACAGGAGTAAAGGGAGCATTTGTACACAGTTGGTGGAAATGGAAATGGAAATAGCTACTACATGATCCGGCAATATCATTGAGGTTGTTTGCTGACTTCATTTATAAATCAGTGTGTTCATGATGCCGATAAGAGAAGTGAACATTGATTTCAGTAGTGCAAAGATCAGTGTTGCCAATTAAATGATAATAATGGAAGTCCAATTAGAGGGGGCAATGAGAGGCACAAAGTGCTTCCAGTAAAAGTTGTCCAAGGTCTTATTAATTAACAAGTGCAGAGAAATTGGGTGTTAGCTGTGGAGAAATAGAAAGTGAAGTGAGGGCATTTCTTTTTAGTTTTAAGATGTGGCATGTTGACTGTTTTCATGTCAATGAGAAATTTCCAGACCAAGGAATACTTGCAATTATATCCTTGCCACAGTATTTCATGAGACAATCATCTCACAGTATCTTCCCTCACCCTGGGGTTCACATTAAAAAGTTTATTTACTGTATGACTAGAGGAATGCTAAGGAACTTTACTTGGTGAATATTTTGTTGTTTGTGAGATTGTATATATATATATATATATATATATATATATATATATATATATAATACACACACATATATACATATATATATATATACATATAATATATATTATATATATACAATGCATATATATTTTGTGTGTGTGTGTGTGTGTATATGCATTTGTTAGTCTTTACTTTCTTGGTCACAGATTGCCTGTGAGAGCTCTTTGTTTCTCTTTGGTGGGATTGGAGTGTTTGCATTCTTGTGTTTGATCATATTCTTTCATAAAACAATTGGAAGTTTAATTTTTTCCCAAACATGACTGTATGATCTTCAGTTTTTTTTTATGTATGTATAGATATACTTGTGGGAATGTATGAGACTATAAATTTTGTGTTTGTGTCAATCAAGAATTGTATCTCATTAGGAATTCTATTATCAAAAAGGCCAAAGATAATATTTACTGTTGAGCACATGCAGAAAAGGGAGCACTTGTACAGTGTTGGCGGAAATGTAAATTGGAATAGAGCTATCATAAACGTTTTAGCTATTTAGCTATTAATTTTATTCTATTCCCTCCAATTTTTATGTAAAATAGGATTGTTCTGACCACTTGTACAGGAAGATGTGTGGCTAGAAAGTGTTACATGGTGTGGTTGCTGAAGTTCACACTTGTGGAATCCACCATGATAGTGCCACCAATTTGTGTGTCTGAGATGACACCCGAACTCTTTGGATCCTTAAATTGGCTTCTCCATGACTGCTCTGACTCTACATGTGCATCACCATCTAGTGTCTTTTGAGCCAGAGGCCTTTGCATCAGGCCTGTGTGATCACTTCCGTGAAGTCCACCGGGTAGAGTGGTCAGGAGCATGGATCCTGGACCCAGATGCCTGGGTTCAAATTCCAACTCTGTTGCTTACTACCTGAACCTCTCTGTCCTTCGACCTAATAAGAATAGTATGTGTTATACAGAGTTTATATGAGGACGGAAAGCGTTAATGCCTCGGAACTATGCCTGGCACAAATTAATGGCTTCATGTGAGGTGTTCGTTTCCTTCAGCACGTTACATACCTGAAATCATCTTGTGTGTATTCTTTTATCTTTGGTTTACAGCCTGTGTCTTCCCATTCTAAATGTCATAGTGACCCTCATCAGTGCCTGGACCAGCACTTGGCACATCATGTTTGCTCAGTAAATATTTGGTAGGTATATTCATTCATTTATATATTCTCTACCTTCATCAATTGTCACTACACCCCATAAGTGACAGCCTCATCTCCCTCTACTCCATCATTTACTTTCTTAACTATTCTCAATGACCTTGACGTGGTTCCAAGCCCCACCACTTGTTAGCTCCATGACCTTGAGCAGTCACTCCCCTGATGTAGGCAGGCTCCCTAAGACCAACCTCAGGTTCAATGAGGACCCACAGAACTCAGCAAAGCTGTTATATTCAAACTACAGATATTACAGTGAAAGTGTGCGGATTACAATCAGCAAAGGGAAGAGGTACATGGGACAGGGTCTAGGAGAGACCAGGAGTTCTCTCTTCCAGTGGAATTGTGTCAACAGTGCTTTATTCTCCCAGCGATGATGTGTGAAAACACATTCGATATTGCCAACTAAGGAGGCTCACTTGAGCCTTGGTGTCCAGTGGTTTTTTTGGAATCCTTCACATTGCATGACAGCCTGCTTGTATGGCTGACCTTAGTCTCCAGCCCCTCCAGAGGTTGAGCTGATCCTGTGTGGCCCGAAGTCCTACCATAAAACACATTGTAAGCATAGGCGATCTATCCATAGTGTCCCAATGTCCCAGATAAACAAAGAAACTCTTATCAGGCAGGACATTGAAAAGGCTTAGAAGCTATCTCTGAGGAGCCAGACAAGAGCCAAACCTTTCTTTGGAATGTGCAGGAAGTGGACAACCCAGCCTGCTAAATTAATCCTTATGGCATTCCTGGAATCTTTCAGCCTCAGTTTCCATAACTGCAATATAAGGAAAATAATGGTCCTTCTAAGAAGTGACCCTCACTCAATCAGAGATCTCTTCACCACCAACCTCCATCCCATTAGCCTTTCTTCAGCATGCCCAGGTGATAATAATAACAGCTGACTCTCAAATAACACTGGCTCTTGCCGCACTGTTCTACATGCTTTGCGCAGATTAAACGTAATCCGAATGGGAACTTTACGATGTTGATGCAATTATGTTTCCATCTTTTCCAATAGGACAGCCAGTCACAGAGAAGTTCAGAAAATATCTGTAAGGCACACAGCTAGTATGCAAATTCACATAGCTAGTAAGTAGGAGAACCTGGATCTGGATCCCCATCATCTGGCTCCAGGGTGCAGAAACTGATGAGTATCCAGTCATTGACTTAGCTGAAATTCACCCTGGTTGTGCTATTGCTTTGGGAGGCTTGGCCAGTCCAACAGGGCAGGACTTGGTCTGACTCAGTACCTTCTCTATCCTCAAGGCAAAACAGTGTCAGACACACAATAGGTGTTCAGTAAGTGCTATTTAATGAACAAATGAAAGTTCACAAAAAGCTTATGTACCTCTTTAGGAAGAAATCTCAAGATCAGAAATCTAAGTTTTCCCATTAAGAATCGAAGTCATCTTTTAATCAGTTGAGTGCTTGACAGATAGCCCTGGACAAGTCTCAAGGCAAATACATTTTGCTCTGTTTGCTTTTTTTTCTGATTCCTGACTCCCAAAGAGAAAGAGATAAGGACTTACCTAATACTATAGAAACATGTACATTTTTTTCAACCAATGGAAAAAAAAAGAAAAGAAAAAAATAGAGCTACCATATATTCCAGCCTTCTCACTTCCGGGTATATAGTTGAAGGAAATAAAATCACTATTGCAAAAATGTATCTGCATCCACTTCATGTTTATTGCAGCATTGCTCACAAGAGCAAAGGCATGAAATCAACCTAAGCCTCCGCCAATGAATAAATGGATAAAGAAAGTTTTATATGTATATAATATATAATAAAATATTATTAAGTGATAAGAAGGAAATTATGTCATTATAACAACATGGTTGGACTTTTAGGGCATTATAATAACTGAAGTAAATCAGAGAAAGACAAAACTTCATGATCTCATATGTGATATATATATATATATATATATATATATATATATTATATATATATATATATATATATAAAGCCAAACTTACAGAAATGAACACTAAGCCTTAGACAAGGTAATGAGGGAAATGTGGAGATATTAATCAAAGGGTACAATCTTTGGTTTTAAGATGTTTACTTCTGGGGATCAACTCACAAGAAGGAGACTGTTTTTAACAATACTGTATTAGGTACTTGAAAGTTGCTAAGAAAGTATATTTAAAATGTTTTCACCACAAAGAAGTGTTGAATGTGTTAACTGATCTTGTTGTAATAATTTTACTATATACGTGTAATAAATTACATGTGCACTTTAAAATTACACAAAGTTATGTGAATTATACCTCAGTGCAGCTGGAAATTTTTTATTTAAGTCTCAAAACAATAAATGGGATTGTACAGTCAAACTAGAGATGTGAGAATGAATCAGTCATGGAAAATAAATTAAATTCTACCTGGGGAAAACAGACACTCAAGCATTTCATACTTCTTTTGACAATGCTCATTTGTAAATTATGTGCTACAGATGTGCAATGAAGAGAATATGGGGAGTTGGTAGAATAATTTGATTCACCAGGAAAGAGCAGCTTTGGCAGGTGTTTCCCAGAGTGGAACACAGGACAAACTTAAACAGCTAGAATAATCTACAAATTTTACTTGTGTCATTTTGAGCTAGAATGAGGGGTTAGACATATTGTAAAAGAAAAAAATGCAGC
>PUFA01001459.1:0-41461 GCA_003508835.1 Eonycteris spelaea
CTCACCTAAAAAAACAAAAAACAAAATGCATAATTAGGAGGTAAGTGGCTTTCAGCAAATAAGAGCAGAGGAGTGCAACCTTACTAAGAACAGTGCATTATAACCTAAATAATAAAAACAGAATTGTTAAAACAATATAGTATGAAAGTTCGAATACGTAAGAACAAATTGAGATCAATGACTGAAAAGAGGGGGATTCAAAAATCCACATTCACAAAGGGGAATGGAGATAAGGCACAATCAGAAGAAAATGCATGACTGTATGTATGCATGTATATGTGTGTGTATGTGTGTGTATAATATATATATATATACATATATATGTGTGTGTGTATGTATGTATGTATGTGTGTGTGTGTATGTATATATATATATATATATATATATTTATATATATAATTATCCTTTACATATTCATAATGGTAAACCACACACGAAGATTCAGAACTGAACTAGGTACATAAAACAAGAAGGACTCACAAAAACCAACAAAATAAAGAAACAGAAGCACAAAGAAGGAAGCAATGGAAACACTGAGCTACCAGAAAGAAAAGAGAAAACGGCTATAAGAAGACCTCATATTTCAATGAGTCCTTAAATGTAAATGGACTGAACTCACCAATCAAAAACCAGAGATTCAGAATGGATCAAAAGCAAAAGCTAAATTTGCTGCCTCCAGGAGACACATCTTAGCTCCAAAGACAAATGTAGACTCAAAATGAAAGGCTAAAAAATGATATTTCAAGCAAATGGCATTGAGAGAAAAGTGAGAGTAGCAGTGCTAATATCAGAAATACTCTTCGGAATAAAAAGGCAAAGAAAGATACTGAGAGACACATCATAATGATAAAAGGAATTACATACACCAAGAAGACATAACATCATTAATATCTATGCTCCCAATCAGGGAGCCCCAAAATATATAAAGCTATTACTAACACAAAAAAGGGAGAAACAGACCAAACACTATCATAGTAGGGGACTGAAATACCCTACTGTCAGATATGGACAGATCATCCAAACAGATAATCAATAAGGAAATAATATCTTAAGTACATTTAGACCAACTGGACATAATTGACATTGAGTCTTCAATCCTAAAAAAGCTGCTTATACATTCTTCTTCAGTGCACATAGATCATTCTCAAGAATTGACCACTTACTGGACAGAGATGGACTCAACAAATATAAAGGTGATGAAATCATACTAAACATATTCTCTGATCATAATGCCTTGAAACTAGAGACCAACTGTGAAAGAAATCAGGAAGAACCACAAATACATGGAGACTAAACAACATGTTACTGAAGAATGACTGGATCTGAGAAGAAATAAAAAGAGAGATCAGAGATACATAGAAAATGATAATGATAGTACACATATCAAAATTTTGGGATACAGCAAAGGTGGTCATAAGAGGAAATTTCTATCATTACAGGCTAGCTCCAAAAATAAGAAACAGCCCAAATAACAACAAAGCTCTTCATCTTAAAAAATAAGAAAAGAAGAAATGAAGCCTAAAGTCAGCAGAAGGAAAGATATCATCAAAATTACAGCAGAATGAATGAAATTGAGAACAAAAAAACAATACGAAAAATAATTGCAACAAAGAGTTGGTTTTTGAGAATCAGTAAAATCAACAAACTCCTGGCTAGACTCACTAAAGAAAACAGAGAAAGAACACAAATAACAAAAGCATGTATGGAAAAGTGAAATTATGACTGATATTGCAGAAATGCAAAGGATATACAAGAATAGTATGAAAAAGTATGCAATACCAAATCTAATACCCAGAAGAAATGGAAGTACTCAGGAAAATATAACCTTCCTAGAATGAATCAAGAAGAACTGGACAATTTAAATAGACTGATCAGCAGTATGGAAATTGGAACAATCATCAAAACTAAAAAAGCAAAAGTCGAGAACCAGATGGTTTCCCAGTGAATTCTACCAAACATTCAAAGAAGATTAATGCCTATGCTCCTCAATCTCTTCCAAGAAATCAAGTAAGGCATTACTTCCAAAGCATTTTATGAAGCTAGTATTATCTGATACCAATGGATAACAGATACAAAAAACAAAACAAAAAAATACTGCCAATATTTCTCATGAATACAGATGTGAAAATTCTAAATATGATTCTAGATAACTGAATATAGCAACATATTAAAAAGATTATACACCACATCACAGGAAGAGGGATAGTTCTTTATACCCAAATCCACTAATCCAATACATCACATAAACAAATTAACAAATAAAAATCATGATTATATCAATAAATGCAGAAAAGCCTTTGTCATGATATAGCACCCATTTATGATCAAAACACTTAACAAAATTGGTATAGAAGGGAAATACTCAACATAATAAAGGCCACATATATAACAAGCCTTCAGCCAACGTAATTATTGCTGAAATAAAAAAAAAAAATCCCTTTAAGATCAGGAACAAAGCAAAGGTGTGCACTATCACCGCTGTTATTCAATATAACATTGGAGGTCCTAGCTACTGCAATCAGACTTGAGAAAGATATAAAAGGCATCCAAGTAGGAAATGAAGTCAAACTGTCACTATTTGTGGATGACATTGTCTGTATAGAAAACCCTAAAGACTCCATAAGAGCATTACTAGAAACAAAAGCAAATACAGTAAAGTCTCTTGATACAAAACCAATATTCAAAAATCTATAACTTTCCTAATCTGTAATAATGAAGTGTCAGAAAAAGAAGTGGAAAAAAATAATTCCTTTTGCAATTGAAACAAAAAGAACAAATACCCAGAAATAAATTTAATAAAACTTGTGAAGGACCTATGTAATGAAAACTACAAGACCCTATTAAAAGAAATTGAAGAAGATACAAAGAAATGGAAAGGTATTTCATGTTCTTGATTGGAAGAATCAACCTAGTTAAAATGACCTTATTACCTAACACCTTATACAGATTTAATGCAATCCCATCAAATTGGCTTTTTTAAAAAAGAAATAGAACAAAATCATAAATTTGTGTGGAAGCACAAAAGTTTCCAGATTGCCAAAGCCATCCTGAGAAAAAAAGAATGAGGCTGGAGGCATCACTCTGCTGCCTCATATTATACTACAAAGCTACAGTAATTAAAACAGCATGGAATTGGCAGAAAAGTAGACACAGGGAGTGGAACAGAATCAAGAGTCCAGAAATACACCTATATTTATATGCAAAATAATTTTCAACAAAAAAGCCAAAAACATACAGTGGAGAAAAGAAAGCCTCTTCAATATAGTTCTGGGAAAATGAAAAGCCACCTGCAAAAAATGAAACTAGACTGTTGTGTATCACCACACACAAAACTTAACTCAAAATGGATTAAGGATAATAGGTTCTGAACAATAAAATGCATAGAAGAAAACATAGGAACTAAACTCAAGGACCTTGGACTAAAGAGATTTTATGAATTTGACCTCAAAAGCAAGGGAAGTAAAAGTTAAAATAAATGAATGGGACTACATCAAATTTAAAAGCTCTGCTCAGAAAAGAAATCATCAACAAAATAAAGAGAGAACCATCTAAATGGGAAAATAATTTGCAAACACACTCCGATAAGGGCCTAATATCTAAAATACACAAAAAACTCATAGGACTCAATAACAACAAAAACATATGATCCAATCAAAAAATGGGCAGAGGACCTGAACAGAGACGTCTTCCTAGAGGTCATACAAATAGCCATTATACAGAAAAAGGTGCTCAACATTGTTAGATATTAGGGAGCAAATCAAACAAATGAGATGCATCTCACCTGTTAGAATAGCTATCAAACAGACAAGTAATAACTAATGTTGGAGAGATGCGGAGAAAAAGGAATCCTCATACATTGCTGGTGGACTGCAAATTAGTACAGCTACTATGGAAACAATATGGAGGTTCCTCAAAAAACTGAGAATTGACCTACCATATGATCCAGCAATTCGTCTACTGGGTATTTACCCCAAAGACTTGAAAACCCATATCCCAAAAGGTATTTGCACATTGATGTTTATAGCAGGATTATTCACAGTGGCCAGGACATGGAAGCAACCAAGGTGTCCTATGATAGATAATTGGCTAAGAAGCTGTGGCACATAATACAATGGAATATTACTCAGCCATAAGAAGAGATGAAACACTGCCATTTGCAAAACCTAGATGCACCTCGAGATAATCATGCTAAGCAAAATAAGCCAGACAGAAAAAGTTGAAAATCACATGATATCACTTATATATGGGATATAAACCTAAAAGCAACAAATGAACAGGAGAAAGAAACAGAGACTCATGGACATGGAATTATAGACTCGTGGTTACCAGAGACTAGTAGTTACAGTGTGGTGAGGGTGGAGGCAGGGGGTAGATGGGGTAAAGGGTGCAAATATAAGGGATAAGGAGATATTGAAGTGGCAAAGGAGATCTAAATATAGTAGGTGAAGGAAACTGGACTTTGGTTGGCACACCAATAGAATACACAGATGTCAAAATATAATATACACCTGAAATTATATAATCGTATTTGCCAATGTACCCCAATAAACTTAATTTAAAAAAGATTTAGTTATACCAATAAAAATAAAAGTGAATACCTCTTTAAAAATTAGAATGCATAAATAGCTGATTAAGGGAGCCATATGAAATTAATACATACTGATACGAGTAACAGATACACAATTTAAGAAGGTGCACAACAGTTTAATTGCTTTGTTATAAAATTGTTTTAAAAAATGTGATTGCCCTGATCCTCTGTTTCTTATTTCTGATGATGATGTGAGATGATAAATCGAATTCAGGTGACTGTGGTTAGAAATAAATAAATATTTGGAAAAATTTTTGAGCCTAAAAACTTTTTCACATAGGAGTGTATATACATAAACATATATGTGTGTTTCTACCTGACTTTATAGTAAATATACATATATGCACAACAGAGATTCTTTAATAATGTCACTTTAAATGTTGAAAAGGAATGTGAAGAAATGTGGAGAATAGAAATTAAAAGAATAAATGATTAAGTAACATGAAATCGAAAATGTAAAAATTTAGACATCAGGTTTAAAGTAGATTGGTGACCTTAATTTTAGAGCTTCAGCTCTGCGGCTCACGTCAAATGGTGGAGCCTGGTGCTGTACACCATGGTTACACCATGCTGACCCCTTGCATCTACACTCTGAGGAACAAAGACATAAAGGGCCCTGAAGATTCTTTGGGATGACAGCTATAAAAGGGACAATTGTCCTGAGGTTGAAAAAGTGCCTGATGCAGGGTTGAAAAATTTAGAGTCAAAAATTGAAATTTTTGATCAGATTGTAGAAAATACACTTGCTTCTTCTGTTTATTGTCTGGAATTTGCATTTCTTTTTTAAATTTCTTTGTGCAATCTGATTACTCATCTGACTAAACCTACTGCTCTGTCTGATATATGGACAGTTTTCCATTTTTCTATTTTCCTGCTCTCCCCATGTTTTCCCCAAACTTGGTTGAGAATATTTGGGAATTCCATTTTTTTTTATGACAAATTGGATTTCTTAAAAATAATGCTCTTTGAAATGAAATCCATCTTTGTAAGCGTTTTATTACTTACATGAAAAAAGCTACATTTGACAACTAAGTATTAATAGTATTAATGTTATTAATATTTAATTAATTTAATTAATAGTATTGATTCTCATATTTTATTACAGAGAAAAATTGAAAACAAAGTTTTACTTTGGGCCTGTCATTCTTTTCTACATCACAGCCTTAACTGCTCTTTCTGATGTGAACTCTTAACTGAGTTTTATTACTGGTCTCCTGATGTTATTCTTTGTTCAGGCTGATGTCCCCACTGCCTACTATAGGCACTGACAAAAACTGATTATCAAACGTATATCTCCTAGTGGAGTCTACTTTGAAAGGCAAATTTGAATAAATTAATTTACCTAACACAATATTAGTGTCACAGATGACTTTAAATATGATGAAGCAAAATTTTTAACTACATATTTTATTATTATGAAAAATGTTTTTTCATGTCATACATCTACTCACTGAAGTTTAGAGAATTGATATTCATGTTCAAGGTGTTTTTTTATTACACTTTATACAATTTATATTTGTTTCAGGTGTACAACATAGTGATTAGACATTTATATGACCCTCCAATCCTGCTTTTGGGTATTTATCTGAAGAAACCAAAAAATACTAACTGAAAAAGATACATGAACCTCTATGTTTAGTGCAGCATTATTTACAATATATGGAAGCAACCTAGGTGTTCATCAATAGATGAACGGATAAGGAAGAGGTGGTACATATATTCAGTGGAATATTGCTCAGCCATGAAAAGGATGAAATCTTCCATTTACAAAAACATGGATGAACTAAGAGGCTATTATGCAAGCGAAATACATTAGACAGAGAAAGATAAGGTTGTTTTTCCCATTGTTGTAAAATTGGTTAGCATGTTTATGGGTTTTTTTTTATTGAATTCTCTTTCTGCTTTTGCTTGAAAACTTACAGTGCTACATACAGATATAACTTTCCACTGCTGTAAATGAAATATCTCTGCTTCTCTAAATTTTGTCATATCCACAAAATGGGCAGTGAATAACATCAGCATCATCCATAAAGTGTCATGATCAAAATGTAACTCATTAGCTTGAATTTCTTCTATTCCTTTGATTTAGGTCACAACTTTGTGAAAAGAGACACATCTTTCCAACTCCTACTGGTTCCTAGAAGTGAATGTCAATGGAGTCACTTTTTAACATAATTAACTGAAATAAACTACATAACAGATTATCATTGCTCTCTTCAAATATTTGTACAAATACCTAAAATGAGAAGCAGCTTATTATAACTGATCTCAGTTTTGTTTGCCTTTATTATTGTATCAGCTATTTTCTGCATAATAAGGCATCCTCAAAGTACTTGTTTTAATATAACCTTTATAATCAAATGAGATTGGACAGTGGGGAGTTGTTCTGATCTCTCCTGGGGTCCTTGTGAGTCTGCATTCTGATTGAGTTGGTTCATTGTATTTCTAAAGCTCATCCATGAAGTTTTGTGCACCTGTATTGCACTTACTTATTCAACCAATATATAATGTTCACTCCATTTTTATATATGTAGGTTATCTTATAGTTTATGGAAATAATAGTTTATCAAATATGGATACCTTAATTTAATTTCACAGATATTACATTTATACATGACACTTAGCTTTCTTCCCAGTATAAGACATATCTCCCACCTGGTTTTTGAGCTGGTATGAGTTAGACACCTCTAGAATTTTTCATTTGAACTATTTTATTGCAGTATAATTCCATATGATAAACCCACATACCTTAAATGTACAATTCACTGAAATAAAGGAGCCATACATGAATTAACAGTAAATAGTGCACAGGTCTATTTGTATATAACTCAAGACAATACACAATACATTTTAATTATATTTTTATTTATTGTTAAAAATGTAATCTCCCTGTGCATAAGATTCCTTATTTTGAAGATAAAGTGAAAAAATAAACCTTACTTCAAACAGATGTTCTGAAAATGAAATGAAATGTTAGATATAGTTTGTGAAGTCCAAAGAAAATTCAGGCTGTGACATCAGAAGCATGGAAGCATGAGAAGACCTCCAGGCTCTTCCTTTCAAGTTACAAGTTGGACAGCTATGATTCAACAAAAGATTCCCTGTTTAACACACAAACATGTCTGAAGTCTCTGCGCATTGAGACACCTGAAGGGAGTGAATAGGGGAGACAGGTCGAGAAGTACAGAGATGGGAGCCAGAAGCAGTCAGGCACTCACCCTGGCCCAGTACACATGAGAGCACTGAAGGGTCCAGGTGCAAACCCCAATGTGCAGATCAGAGATGAAGAGGCAGCAACAGGCATGGGTGGCTGATATGCATTGAGGCTGAGCCCAAGGTCAGAGGCAAACAAACAATGCAAGGAGTGGCAGAATGCCACAAGCTGACATCACCAGACAAAGAAAGCCATAAACAGGAATATATGCCCTGCTACTTGGCATTAAAACCTCACTCAGCAAATCATCAAAGGCAGAAGCAACTTTCTAGACTAAATGGTCTATATTCATTGTGTTTGGACCCATTAGAAGAAGGAAGCCTCAGACACTTGAGTCCTTTTCCCCTGTCCACTCCTCCACCACACCTTGTAGCAGAGCATGGTAGAGGCATCTGAGACACCTCAGACTGAGAAGTGTGGCTGCAGGAAAGTGGTGTATGGAACACACAGACCAAAAGACCCATAGCCCATCACAGCCCACCAGGGTGGTGGTGTCCTGAGACTGAAGTGACCAGTGTATAAAGAGGATACTCACTTGTTCTGGGAATACAGATTTTCCATGACTGAGGCAATATTGCCATACAGAGATTCTTGTAGACCCAGTAGTAGTTAAGAGAGAATAAACTTATATACATGTAACACATCTTATTTATGGAATATTACAGCCATAGGCAAAGATGAAATACTGCCATTTGTGACAACATGAATGGATCGTGAGATGATCATGCTAAGCAAAATATGTCAGATGGAAAAAGCTGAGATACGACTTCACTCATATGTGGGATATAAAACTGAAAGGAACAAACAAAAGCAGAGACTCATAAACACAGACAGCAGTTTAGTAGTTACAGAGGGAAGTGGGGGGGTAGATAAGGGTAAAGAGGGTCAAATATATGGTGAGAGAAAGAAGTTTAACTCTGAGTGGTGAACACACAATGCAATATACATATGATGTATTAGTGAACGATACACTTGAAACCTATAATTTAATTAAAAACCCAGTAAATTTAATTTAAAAAAGAGAAAACAAACTTGTTCTACAACCACCTACTGGAAAAAAGAAGAGACCTCTACTAAGCAACCTGCTAAACAGTTGAGTTAAATACTTAAAAAAAATAATAGAAGAAACTCAGAAAAGCATTTTAATAAACTCAGAAATAAAATTGATGAACAAAAGGAGTACTTTACCAAAGACATTGAACTATTAAAAAACACAAAAATTCTGGAACCAAAGGACTCAGTAAATGAGATGAAGAATGACTTGGCAAGCTTAGGAAATAGCAGACCACGTGGAGAAAAGAATTAGTGATATTAAAGGTAGAAATGTAGAAATGACTCAGGCAGAAGAGAGACTTGAGTGTAAAAAATGAAAGTATTCTATGGGAACTATCTGAATCTATTAGAAAGAGCAATATCAGAGTAATGGGTACACCAGAGGGAATGTGAGGGAGAAGAAAACATAGAGCTTATTCAAAAATAATGGAAAACATCCAAAGCTATGGAAAGATCTGAACTTTCAGATACAAATAGCTGATAGAACACCTAATTATCTCAATGCACAAAAGCCTTCTCCAAGGCACAGTATATTAAATCTGTCAAAAGTTAACTACAAAAGAGAAGTCCCAGTCAAGATGGCAGAGCTGGTAAATGCTGTGCTAACCTCCTCTCATGACCACATCAGAAGTACAACTGAATTATAGAATAATCACCACTGAGAACTGCCTGGTGAACAGAATTCCCATATCTCAGAATATAAATGAAAAGCCACCACTTACTGGAGATGTGAAACAGACACTTCCCATATCCATGGTATGGTGGTTAAGAAATGGGTGGAATATCTCACCCTGCTTCCCTATGAGGAGCAAGAATTCCAACCCACACCGAGTTCCCCAGACCAGGGCTCCAGTGCTGGGAAGAGAATCCCAATAACATCTTTCTATGAAAACCAGCAGAGATTGTGGCTGAGTGAGATGGAGGACTGCTGGACCTGCGCACTGCAGGTCTTAAAGGGACTGCGCACAGAATTACTCACAAACTCACTCACTCTGAGCTCCAGCTAGGGTCAGCAGCGAAAAAGCACCAGAGACACATGGGGAGAAACTGAATTTTCTGGCACAAAGGCAAGGGTTAGAAGGGACGGCTCTGTCTGGAACCCAAGTGCTGGCTGACGCCATTGTTTCTTTGCTGAGCCCTTCCCCACCAGCAGGCAGGGACAGGTGGGTACCAAAATCAATGTTTCATTAACTTTACTAACACTATTTGCCCTGCCTTAGTGATTTCCTGAGACTGAGCCACATCCAATGCCAAGCAACAAAGTATTTACAGTGACAGTTCTATATAAATGGCCAGCCTTGGCTTGCATTGCAAAACTTAAAATCTCTCAAGGGTTCACAAAGCCCAAACAGGCAGTATCTGGCTTTGCTGTGCCCATACCTCTTGATAACCAGTCCCGAGACCTGCACTAGTAGCAGCTGGCCTCGTTTACATCTTAGCCTCTCCAAGGTGCCTCCAAGCCAGCACAGGTGGCAACCATCTGCAGATCATTTTGTAGCCTTACCAGGTTGCAGGCAGTGACTGACCTTGGCCTGCCCAGAGTCCCTCCAAGATCCCCCAAACCAACACACTCAATGGCCAGCTTCAGACCACACCAGAGGACAACCCAACCTATTTCACAAACAACACACTCAACGAGGGGATGAGCAGGCATCAGAGAACTACTAAAGTGAATTCCACTCTGTGGGGTCAGCCCCTGCATGACAGCTCATCATCCACTGTAGTCATAGCCATTCTTCACAGGCCGTCAGCCTGATGGTCAAACCCTCCCACTGATATCCAACAATGATCAACACTCGGCTACAGCAGGAGGACAACAACCCACAAAGGGACACTCCTGCAACACCTGGCTCAAGTGGCAAAGAAGACTGTGCAATGAGTCCCAGGATATCTACTACATAAGGCCACTCTGCCAAGACAAGATACCTGGAATATCTCAAATATTTAGAAACAACACAGGGAGGCAGCTAAAATGAAGAGACATAAAAATATGTCCCAATGAAAGAACACACAGAATTCCAGGAAATAAAATGCAAAAATAGAGACAACCAATCTACCATAGGCAGAGTTCAAAACACTGGTTATGAGAATGTTCAGTGAATTTAGGAGAAGAGTCGATTAACTCAGCGACACCTTCAACAAAGAGACAGGATACATAAAAAGAACCATTCAGAAATGGGGAATACAATAACTGTTATGAAGAATATGTTACAGGAAGTCAACAGCAGATTAGATGAAGCAGAAGATTGAGTCATAGATTTGGAAGACAAGGTAGTGGAAAACACACAATCAGAAAACAACAACAACAACAACAAAGCATAACAAAATGAGGATAGTTTTAGAGACTTCTGGGACAACATCAAGCATACCAACATTTGCATCATAGGAGTTCCAGAAGGAGAAGAAAGAGATAACTTCTTTCTTCTCTATTTCTTCTCCTTCTGGAAACTCCCCTAGGAAATAGGTGTACAATTCCAGGAAGCTCAGAGTCCTAAACAAGATGAACCTAAAGAGGCCTGCAACAAGGCACATCATAATTAAAACATCAAAGCTTAAAGACAAAGGAGAACCTTAAAAGCAGCAAGAGAATGGTGGTTAGTTACCTCCAAGGGAGGTCCCGTAAGACTGTCAGCTGATTTCTCAACAGAAACTTTTGTGATTAGAGAGGACTGGCAGGAAATATTCAACGTGATGAAAAACAAGGACCTACAACCAAGATTGCTCTACCCAGAAAAGCTAAAATTTAGAATTGAAGGACAGATAAAGAGCTTCCCAGACAAGAAAAGCTAAAGGAGTTCATCATCGCCAAAGCAGGATTATAAAATATGTTAAAGAGACTTCTTTAAAAGGAATAAGGAGAAAAGTTCAAAAATATAATAATAAAATGGTAATAACTACATATTATCAACAATTCTTTTAAATGTAAATGGATTAAATGCTCCAATCAAAACATAAACACTTAGTTACAACAGGATGGCACACACAACCCACCCAAGGAACACTCCTTCAGAACCTGTGGGACACATTGCACAGTCTCCCTGGATCACCTTGTTAATTATATAAATGTCTATCCATTATGCTATACACCTGAAACTTTCATAAATAATATTGAATGTGAACCCAATTGGAAAAAAAACAAAAACAAAAACAAAAACTGGACCAGAGATGTGCACTCGGAAGGAAGCCTAGGGATATTCTTTGAGGGACCATTGAAATTACAACCAAATTATAACATAATCAATGGGAGAATCACCTGAAGTCCAGTTGATCATAACATGGACATCTGATAATATAAAGGAGCAACATCGAAGCTGGTAGGAGGGGCAAAGTCCCAATCAGGGGGGACCGGCACCAGCAGGATCACCGGGAGGAAGAGCAAGGCCACAGAGGCCTCCTGAAGGAGAGGGACATCATGGTCGTATCTGGGGCTTCCCAGCCAAGGGAGGAGGAGATTCCAATAACTCTGACTGTAGAATAGGGGGATTTTGTCCGTCTGGGTGAGATGGAAGGCGACTGAGCCCTAGATGTGCCTTTGAAGGAGTTGCACAAAGCTTTTCTGACCTGCAGACACTGACCCGGGACATCAGTGGTGGGTCTGAGGCTTGTGTGGGATTCATTCTGAAAAAGTCTCCATTACCTGGAGTCAGAAAGAAGGCTGTAAAGGCAGCCAACATTGTGCCTTAGTCCTGGCCCCCTACAGACTATGCCAGCTTGATTGTGCAGACCCCTCCTACAGAGACATTAGGAGTTGCAGGTCTGAGGGTATCAGCCTGCCCAGCCTAACCTGCAGACTGTCAAAGACAGTTGTTTATGGTTGGCTGCCAAGCCCTGAGCTGAGTGATCCAGAGTGAAGCGGGTAGCTATTGTTGTGGGCAGCATTTCTAATCCCAGAAACAGTAACCAGAGCTGTGAGCACCATTTCAGAGATAAGATCAGACAGATTGCTGCTGCCAACATGACCTTGGGCAAATATCGGGGAATTGTGGGCCAGTCTCAGACAGCAGTTGGTCTTGCTGTGATCTGGGTCATCTGGAGGAACTTACAACAGTTGCCAAATTTCCAGCAAGACTGAGGCTATTTTGATCTGACAGCCACTGTCTCTCTGAGACTCCACCCACCCAACCACAGATTGCCCAGGACAGGTATTAGAGGCTTGCTGCCAAGCTCAGCTCCCAGAGATTCAGAACCAAGTGTTCACAGGAGGGTGGCCATCATTGAGAGTGGTCTTTCCAATCACAGCAAAAGTGGCCAGCCCTGTAAGCTACATTTCCACTCCAGCAGGCAACCAGTGCTGTGAGCCATTTTCATCGATAGGGATAGGCAGATCACTGCTGCCATCACAAACTTGGGCTGATGTCAAGGGCCTGTGGGCCAGTCTAGCAGCTGGTCTTGCTGTGACCTGAGTCTTATGTGGGAACTAACAACAGTTACCAAATTAGCAGCAAGGCTGAGGCTGTATTGATCTGACTGCCACTGTCTCTGAGACCCCACTCCCCAACCCACAGACTGCCTGGACCACTGTTCTTGGCTTGCTGCCAAGCTCAGCTCCAAGAGATTCAGGACCAAGAGTTCACAGCTGGGAGGTCATCATTGTGAGTGGCCTTTCCAATTGCAGCAAAAGTGGCCAGCCCTGTAAGCTGTGTTTCAATTCCCAGAGAGTGACCAGTGCTATGAGCCTCATTTCAACAGAAAACATGGAGGAGTGAGAGATGTTCCCATCTCTCCCGCTGTAACAACAAAAAGCTGAACATCTAAAACTCAACGAAGAACACCCAAACTACACACCAGCATGTCTGAGCATGGGATTGCACATAAAACCTATCACAGATACTTTAAGGCATTGTATAAAGCAGGGATCCAAGAGGCTTAGATGCCACCTACTAGAAATCCACAAGAAAAGCACCTTCTTTGCAACCAACTACAGGCAGACCTTTATATAATTAACCTTCTTTCTGGAAAATAGCATAATACACTTCCATTAATGCCAAGCAGAGAAATAGTCCATTAAACACCATGAACAAACAAGGTGACAAGGCATCTCAGAAAGAAAGAGAAAAAAACTCCAGAAAATGAGCTTATAGACATAGAAATATGAGACTTAATTGACAGAGAATTCAGAATGGTACTTCAATGAGATTGAAAACAACATATCAACAATTTCAGGAATTGAAAAAACAACTAGATGAGCAGAGCAAGGAGATTGAACCCTCAAAAGAACCAAATAGAACTTCTGGAAATGAAAAACACTGCAAGAGTGGAAAAATGAAATAGCAAGCTTGGGAAATAGAGTTGACCAAGTGGAGGAAAGGACAGAGCTATCAAAGACAGAAATGCAGAAATAAATCAGAAACAAGAAGAAAGTAACTGAAGAATGAAAAATAATGAAAGAGAAATACAAGAACTAGCTGATAACATCAGGAGAAAAATAAGAATAGGAATTATGGAAGGCGAGAAAAAGAAGCAGGGACTAGAAAACATTTGCAGACAAATAGTGGATGAGAATTTCTCAAATCTAAGAAATGAGCTGGAGTTTGTAATTCAAAAAAGTCAAAAGAACATCCAATTATCTCAACCCCAAAAGGCTTCACCAAGACACATTGACAGAATTCTCAGAGCAGCCAGGGAAAGAAAATGGTAACATATAAAGATAAACCCATTAGATTATCATTGTACTTCTCAGCACAAACCTTACAAGCCAGAAAGGAATGAATCAAATATTTAAATATTAAATGAAAGGAACTACCAGCCTAGAATAATGTATCCAGCTAAGCTCTCCTTTAGATATGAAGGAGAAAGTAAGACCTTTCCAGACATACAAAAATTGAGGAATTCTCCACTATGAGACCTGCATGACAGGAAATACTGAAAAGGGTCAGCTCACTTAAAACAAAATAATGAAACAATAAAAATACATAATTAGGAGTAAGTGATTATAAGGCAAATAAGAGCAGAGGAGTGCAACCCTTACTAAGAACAGGGCATTATAGCTTAAATAATAAGAAGTGCATTATAAGAAGGTAGTAATGAATGTTCAGCATACATAGGGACAAACTGAGACAACAATGATTAAAAATGGGGAAGATTCAAATATCCAAATTCACAAAGGGGAATGGAGATAAGGCACACACAGAAGAAAATGCATGACTGTATATATAGAAGTATGCTTTTCATATTCATAATGGTAAACACACACAAAGAGTCAGAACTGAAGTATATAACATAAAAGAAGAAGTACCAGAGGCAAAACCCACAAAGCTAAAGAAAATAAAGGGAACAGAAACACAAGAATAAGGAAGCAATGGAAACATCAAGCTATCAGAATGCAAAAGATAAAATGGCTATTAAAAGACCTCGTATTTCAGTAATCACCCTAAATGTAATGAACTGAATCACCAATAAAAAGGCACAGAGTTGCAGAATAGATCAAAAAACAAAACCCAACCATATGGTGCCTCCAGGAGTCACATCTCAGCTCCAAAGACAAATATAGACTCAAAATGAAAGAGTGGAAAATGATATTTCAAGACAATGGCATTTAGAGAAAAGTAGGAGTAGCAATACTAATATCAATGAAATAGAATTCAAAATAACAAAGGTAAAGAAAAATACTGAAGGGCACTTCATAATGATAAAGGGAATCACACACAAGAAGACATAATATTATTAATATCTATGCTCCCAATTGGAGGCCCCAGAAATAAGTAAAGCAATTACTAATACAAAAAAAAAAAAGGAGAAACAGATGAAAACACTATCACGGTAGGGAATCTAAATACCCCACTTTTGGATATGGACAGATCATCCAAACAGAAAATCAATATGGAAATAACATTCCTAATGACATATTCGATCAACTAGACATAATTTACATTTACAGAGCCTTCCATCCCCAAAAGCTGCGTATATACATTCTTCTTTAGTGCACATGGATCATTGTCAAGATTCAACCACATACTGGGATACAAATATAGCCTCAAAAAATATAAGAAGCTTGAAATCATATCAACCATATTCTCTGATCATAATGCTATGAAATTAGAGATCAACTGCAGAAAGAAACAGGAAGAACCACAAACACATGGAGATTAAACAACATGCTACTGAAGAATGACTGGGTCAGAGAAGAAATAAAAAGAGACATCAAGAGATACATAGAAACAAACGATAATGGTAGTACAACATATCAAAACTTTTGGAACATGGCAAATGCGTTCATAAGATGAAAATTGATATCATTACTTATCTCCAAAAACAAAAAAGAGTCCAAATAAACAACCTAATGCTTCATCTTAAAAAACTAGAAAAAATAGAAGAAGAATAAATTAAGCTTAAAGTCAGCAGAATGAAAGAAATCATTAAAATTAGAGCAGAAATGAATGAAATTGAAAACAAACAAACAAAAACTAATAGAAAAGTAATTGCAACAAAGAGCTGATTTTTTAGCAAGTTAGTAACATCAACAATCCCTGGCTATACTCACAAAGAAAAAAGAAAAAAAATACACAAATAAACAAAATCAGGGATGGAAAAGGGGAAATTATGACAAAGGATCATACAAGAATACTATGAAAAATATGCAATACCAAATTTAATACCCTAGAAGAAATGAACCAGTTCTCAGAAAAATATAACCTTCCCAGACTGAATCAAGAAGAACTGGGAAATCTAAATAAATTTATCAGCAGTATGGAATTTGGAACAATCATCAAAAACCTACCAAAAAGTCCAGGACAGATGGCTTCCCCAGTGAATTCTACATAACATTCAAAGACGATTTAATACCTCTTCTTCTCAAACTCTTCCAAAAAATCAAAGAGGAGGCAATACTTCTCAACTCATTTTAGGAGAACAATATTATCCTGATACAAAGCCTGGTAGAGATAAAACAAAACGAAAAACTACAGACCACTATCTCTTATGAATATATATGCAAAATCCTAAATATGATACTAGCGAAATGAATTCAGCAACATATTAAAAAGGTTTAGACCACGATCAAGTGGGCTTCATCCCAGGGCCACAGGGATGGTTCAACAAATGCAAATTCATACACCACGTAAACATATTAACAAATAAGAATCACATGATCATATCAACAGATGCAGAAAAGCCTTCAACAAGACACGGCATCCATTTATGATCAAATCACTTAAAAAATGGTATGGAAGGAAAGTACCTTAACATAATAAAGGTTATAGATGACAAACCTCAGCCAACATTATACTTAATGCTGCACATTAAAAATCTTCCCTCTAAGATCAAGAATAAGACAAGGCTGTTCACTATCACCACTGTTATTCATATATAATATTTGATAATGACATGATTCTCTACATAGAAAACCCTAAAGACTTCACAAGAACACTACTAGAAACAATAAGCAAATGCAAAAAATTAACAAAATTTGGATACAAAATTAAAGTTCAAAAATCCATAGTGTTCTTATACTCTAACAACGAAAGTGTCATTAAAAGAAGTGGAAAAATAATTTCTTTTGCAATTACAACAAAAAGAGCAAAATACCTACAAGTTAATTTAACAAAACATGTGAAAGACCTATATAGTGAAAACTACAAGACCCTATTTAAAATAAATCAAAGAAGACAGAAAGAAATGGAAAGATATTCCATGTTCTTGGATTGAAAGAATCAACATAGTTAAAATGATCTTACTACCTAAAGCATTATACAGATTTAATGCAATCCCCATCAACATCCCATTGGCATTTTTTAAGAGATAGAACAAAAAATCAAGATTTGTATGGAAGCACAAAAGACCCTGAAATGCCAAAGCCATCCTATGAAAAAAAAGAACGAGGCTGGAGGCAGCACTCTGCCCGACTTCAAATTATACTACAAAGGGACAGTAATCAAAACAGTATGGTATTGGCAGCAAAACAGTCACATGAACCAGTGGAAAGAATTGAGAGTCTAGAAAGGAACTTATATTTATATGGGGAAATAATTTTCGACAAAGGAGCCAAAAACCTACAGTGGAGAAAGGAAAGCCTCTTCAATAAATGGTGCTGGGAAAACTGGAAAGCCACATGCAAAAGAATGAAACTAGACTATTGTCTATCACTGCATACTAAAATTAACTCAAAATGGATTAAGGACCTGAATATAAGACCTGAAAAAAAAAATTGCATAGAAGAAAACTTAGGAACTAAAAAGGACCTTGGACTTAAAGAGGATTTTATGAATTTGACCTCAAAACAATGGAAGTAAAAGCAAAAATAAATTAATGGGACTACATCAAACTAAAAAGCTCTGCTCAGAAAAAGAAACCATCAACAAGGAAAGAGACAACCATCTGAATGGAAAAACATATTTGCAAGCAATGCCTCTGATAAGGGCCTAATATCTAAAATATACAAAGAACACACATGACTCAATAACAAGAAAATCAAATGATCCAATCAAAAAAGGGCAGAGGATCTGAAGAGACACTTCTCCCAAGAGGACATACAAAAGGCCAACAAACATATGAAAAGATGTAAATCAAAACCACAATGAGATACCATCTCACACCTGTTAGAATGGCTATCATCAACAGGACAAGTAACCAATGCTGGAGAAGATACGGAGAAAAGGAATCCTCATACACTGCTGGTGGGACTGCAAATGAGTACAGCCACTATGACAAAGAGTATGGAGATTCCTCAAAAAACTAAGAATTTCCCTACCATACGATCCAGCAATCCGTCTACTGGGTATTTACCCAAAAGACTTGAAAACATATTTAATAATATGTTTGCACACTGATGTTCACAGCAGCATTACTCATGGTGGCCAGGACAAGGAAGCTGCTGAAGTATTTCATGACAGGTGATTGGCTAAAGAAGCTGTGGTACATATGGACAATGGAATATTACACAACAATAAGAAGACATGAAATACAGCCATTTGCGACAACATGGATGGAATCTTGAGATAATTACGCTAAGCAAAACAAGCCAGACTGAAAGAGTTGAAAATCACATGAGAGTACTTACATGTGGATATAAACCCGAAAGCAACAAAGGAACAAGACAAACAAACGAGACTTATGGACTTGACTATAGAATGTGGCTTCCAGAATAGGAAGTGAGGGATGAGGCGGGGACATAGATGGGGTAAAGGAGTCAAATATACAGAGGCTAGGGGGAGGGTAAAGTGGGTAAAGGGGATCAAATGTATGGTAGCTAAAAGAAACTGGACTTTAAGTATTAAATACACAATAGAATATACAGATGTTAAATTATAATGGACACCTGAAAATTATATAATTATTAACCAATGTTACCCAATAAATTTATTTAAAAAAAAACTGAAGAAAAAGATGGCAGGTGGCTGAGTGGAAAAGAAAACAAGATTCATACATATGCTGCCTGCGTGATACCCGCTCAGATTGAAAGACACTCACTGACTAAAAATAAAGGGATAGAAAAAGATATTAAATGAAAATGAAAATGAGAAAAGAAGTGGGATAACAATACTTGCATCAGACAAATGGACTTTTCAACAAGAGACAAAGAATGACCCAGTAATCCCCACTTCTGGGTATTTATCCAAATAAATTCAAAAAGCTACTTCGAGGGGATATGTGAATCCATATGTTCATTGCACCATTATTTCCAGTGACCAAAATATAGAGGCAACCTGGGGGTCCTCAATAGATGAATGGATAAAGAAGAGGTGATACATATATTCAGTGGAATATTACTTAGTCATAAAATGAATGAAATCTTCCCATCAGCAAAAACATGGGTAAGCCTAGAGAGTATTGGCTGACTGGAGTAAGACAGAGAAAGACAAATGCCTTACGGTTTCACTTATATGGACTCTAAAGAACAAAAGAAAGAAAAAAATTGGAAACATACTTATAGATACAGAGAACATTTTGACATTTGCCAAATGGGAGGGTGGTTGTGGTGGGGGAGGGGGTGAAAAAGGGGAAAATTTTAAGATGTTCAAATTTCCAGTTATAAAAACAATCACTGGATGAAAAGTACAGCCTAAGGAATATAGTCAATAATATTGTAATAACTATGGTATGGTGTCAGATGGGTACTGGGCTTATTGGGGTGATCACTTCCTAAGTTATATAAATGTCTAATCAGTAAGTTGTACACCTAAAAATAACATAATATTGTATGTCAACTGCAATTGAAAATAAATATTGTTTTAAAAAGAAAAGAGACAAATAGATATGGTATGAACCATTAGAATTAGCATTATGAAACAAAATCTTCAAACTGTATTATTAAAAAATATGAGGATATGATTGTAAAATTAAATTGCAGTACTATTTCTGTTAGAAAATTAAAAGAATAAATTATTTAAAAATTATTTAATATGTGAAAGGGAAACACTGATCTGCTTTACTTTGCAATTATTTCATCACCTGTGAGGCTGTATATATATGCGTGTATTAGTAATTTACTTTCCTAATGAGAAATTGTCTGTCAGAATCCTTGTTTTTGTTTGGTGGAGCTGGAGAGTTTACATTCCTGTCTCTGATCACATTCTTTCAAAAATGAATTGGAAGTTTGTTAGTTTATTTACTTTTTTTGCCAAATGACTCTTTGCCATTTAGTTTTTTTGTTTGTATAGATATATCTGTGGAGATGTATAAATAAATGCACACATATATTTAAAATATATGTATACATATATAAATGTACTTATCTATATAAATTTTGTGTGGTCCAGCCCATCAGGAATTCTAATTATTAGGAATTCTATTATCAAAATGACAAACTAACAAATGCTGGTGAGGACGAGGAGTAAAGGGAACATTTGTACACAGTTGGTGGAAATGTAAATGGAACTAGAGCTACAACATGATCAGCAATCTCACTGTGGGTGCTTGCTGACTTGATTTATGAATCAGTGTGTTTACGATGCCGACGAGAGACGTGAACATGGATTTCAGTAGTGCAAAGATCAGTGTTGCCAATTAAATGATAACAATGGAAGTCCAATTAGAGGGAGGAATAAGGCACAAAGTGCTTCCAGAGAAAGTTCTCCGAGGTCTTATTGATTAAGAAGTGCAGAGACAGTGGGTGTTAGCTGTGGAGAAATAGAAAATGAAGTGAGGGCATTTCTTTTAGTCTTAAGATGTGGCACATCTGACTGTTTTCATGTCAATGAGAATTTCCAGGCTAATGAATGCTTGCAATTATATCTTTGCCACAGTATTTCATGAGACAAACATCTCACAGTATCTTCCCTTACCCTGGGGTTCACATTAAAAAGTTTATTTCATATCTGACAAGAGGAATGCTAATGAGTTTACTTTGCAAATATTTTGTTACTTGTGAGGCTGTCTATATATGTACATTTGTTAGTCATTTACTTTCTTGATCACGGATTCCCTGTGAGAACTCTTTGTTTCTCTACGGTGGGATCGGAGTGTTTGCATTCTTGTGTTTGATCATATTCTTTCAAAAAACAATTGGAAGTGTATTTTTTTTTCCTCAAAATGACTATTTGATCTTTAGGGTTTTTTTGTATGTATAGATAGTTGTGGAAATGTATGAGACTATAAATTTAGTGTGTTTGTGTCTATCAGAACTCTATCTATTAAGAATTCTATTATTGAAATGACCAAAAAATAATATTTGCTGGTGAGGATGTGCAGAAATGGGGCACTCGCACACTGTGGTGGAAATGTAAATTGGAATAGAGCTATCATAAACATTTTAGCTATTTAGCTATTAATTTTATTCTATTCCCTCCAATTTTTCTGCAAATAGGATTGTTCTGACCACATGTTGTATAAGAAGGATGTACACTCTTGAATAGGATATTGTGTGGCTGGAAAGTATTACATGGTGTGGTTGCTGAAATTTACACTTGTGGAATCCACCATCATCCACCACCATCCCGGTGCCGCCAATTTGTGTGCCAAGATGACACCGGCACTCATTGGGTCCTTAAATGGGATCCTCTGTGACTCTGTCTCTACATGTGCATTACCATCCAGTGTCTTCCGAGCCAGAAGTCTTTGCATCAGGACTGTGTGATCACTTCCATGAAGGCCACTGGGTAGAGTGGTCAGGAGCATGGATCCTGGACCCAGCCTGCCTGGGTCCAAATCCCGGCTCTGTTGCTTACTACTTGTGTGACCCTGGCCAAAAACTGAGCATCTCTGTGCTTCGACCTGATAAGAATAGTATGTGCTATACAGTGTGTATATGAGGATGGAAAGAGTTAATGCCTTGGAACTGTGCCTGGCACAGAGTAATGTCTTCATGTGCAGTGTTCGTATTCTTCTGCATGTTACATACCTGAAATCATCTCGTGTGTTTCTCTTTATCTTTGGTTTACAGCCTGTGTCTTCCCACTCTAAATGTCATAGTGACCCTCACAGTGCCTGGACCAGCACTTTGCACATCATGTTTTCAATAAATATTTGGTAGATATATTAATTCATTTATATTCTCTACATTCATCAATTGTCACTGTACCCCTTAAGTGACAGCCTTCATCTCCCTCTACTCCATCATTTACTTTCTTAACTATTCTCAATGACCTGGACTTGGATCAAGCCCCACCAGTTATTAGCTCCATGACCTTGAATCACTCCCCTGGTGTAGTCAGGCTCCCTAAGACCAACCTCAGGTTCATGAGGGCCCGCAAAACTCAGCAAAGTTGTTATATTCACACTACTGTTTTATAGTGAAAGTGTGAAGATTACAATAGCAAAGGGAAGAGGTACATGTGATAGGGCCTAGGAGAGACGAGGAGCGAGTTTTCAGTTGTCTCTTCCAGTGGAGTTGGATCCACAGCACTTCATTCTCCCAGCGATGATTTGTGACAACATGCATTGCCAACTGAGGAGGCTCACCTGAGCCTTGGTGTCAAGTGGTTTTGTTGGGGTTCTTTCACATAGGCATGATTGCCTGCCTGCATGGTTCTTTAGTCTCCAGCTCCTCCAGAGGTTAAGCTGATCCTGTGTAGCCCAAGGTCCTACCATAAAACACATTGTAGATGATCTCTCCATAGTGGCCCAAGGTCCCCAGAAAACAAAGAAACCTTATCAGGCAGGACATTGAAAAGGCTTAGAAGCTGTCTCTGAGGAGCCAGACAAGAGCTAAACCTTTCTTTGGAATGTGAATGATTTGGACAACCCAGGCCTGCTAAATGAATCCTTATGGCATTCCTGGAATCTTTCAGCCTCAGTTTCCATAACTGTAATATAAGGAAAATAATGGTTCCCTATAAGAAGTGACCCTCACTCAATCAGAGGTCTCTACACCAACCTCCGTCCCATTAGCCTTTCTCTTCAGGATGCCCAGGTGATAATAATAACAGCTGACTCTCAAATAACACTGGCCTCTTGCCAGGTACTGTTCTACATGCTTTATGCAGATTAAAGGTAATCTTCATGGCAACTTTACAATGTTGATGCAATCATGTTTCCATCTTTGCCCATGGGAACAGTCAAGACACAGAGAAGTTCAGACAGTTTTCTAAGTCACACAGCCGCTATGCAAATTCACATAGCTAGCAAGTAGGAGAACCTGGATCTGGATCTCCATAATTGGCTCCAGGTGCAGAAACTGCTGAGTATCCAGTCATTGACTTAGCTGAAATTCACCCTGGTTGTGCTATTGCTTTGGGAGGCTTGGCCAGTCAAAAAGGGCACTTGGGCCTGACTCAGTACCTCCTCTCTCCTCAAGGCAAAACACAGCATCAGGCACACAGTAGATGTTCAATAAGTGATATACAATGAGGAAATGAATGTTCACAAAAAAGCTTTGTGCCCTCTTTAGAAAGAAAAACTCAAGATCAGAAATCTAAGTTTTCCCATTAAGAATCGAAGTTAGCTTTAATTCAGTCGAGTGCTTGACAGATAGCCCTGGACAAGTCCCAAGGCAAATACATTTTGCTCTGTTTGCTTTTTTTCTGATTCCTGACTCCCAAAGAGAAAGAGATAAGGACTTACCTAATACTATAGAAACATGTACATTTTTTTCAACCAATGAAAAAAAAAAAGAAAAGAAAAAAATAGAGCTACCATATATTCCAGCCTTCTCACTTCCGGGTATATAGTTGAAGGAAATAAAAGCACTATTGCAAAAATGTATCTGCATCCACTCCATGTTTATTGCAGAATTATTCACAAGAGCAAAGACATGGAAACAACCTAAGCCTCCATCAATGAATAAATAGATAAAGAAAATTACATATGTATATAATATGATAAAAAGAAGGAAATTATGTCATTATAACCACATGGATGGATTTTAGGGCATTATAATAACTGAAGTAAGTCAGAGAAAAGCAAAACTTCATGGTCTCATAATGTGCTATCTAAAAAGCCAGATTTACAGAAATAAACACTAAGCCTTGGACAAGGTATGAGGGAAATGTGAAGATATCAATCAAAGGGTACAATCTTTGGTTTTAAGTTGTTTAAGTTCTGGGGATCAAATCACAGCAAGTTACTATATTAACAATGCTATATTAGAAACTTGAAAATTGCTAAAAAAGTATATTTCATAATGTTTTTGCCACAAAGAAGTAATTATATGAAGTGCTGGATGTGTTAACTAATCTTGTGTGGTAATAATTTTACTATATATGTATATAAATTATTGTGTGCACTTTAAAATTACACAAAGTTAAGTAAATTATATTGCAGTGCAGCTGGAAAATTTTTATTTAAAGTTTCAAAGCAATAAATGGGGTTGTACAGTCCAACTAAGGGAATGTGAGAGTGAATCAATCATGGAAATAAATTAAATTCTACTTGGGGAAATAGACACACAAGCATTTATACTTCTTTTGACAACAAACGTGTAAATTATATGCAATAGATGTGCAATAAAGAGAATATGAGGAGTTGTTAGGATAATTTAATTTCACCAGGAAACAGAAGCTTTGCAGGTGTTTCTCAGAGTCAAACACAGGACATACTTAACAGCTAGAAGAGTCTAGAAATTCTTACTGTGGTCATTTTGAGCTAGAGTGAAGGGTTAGAGATTATGTACAAGAAAAAAAAATGAAGCATAGATTGATGGCCCCTCTCTGTTTCTTGCCTGGAGCCCTGGGAGAAGGACTTCTTCAAGATCACAGCTCTGCACACTTGTGGAATCCACCATCATCCACCATCATCCAGTGCCACCAATGTGTGTGTCTGAGATGACATCTGCATTCATTCCACAGGCTAGACTGTTATAAATTCATTGTTAAGTTATTTTATATAAGGATTTATAAATAAAATTATACAATATACTTTGAAAATACCTATTTTGATTCTTTTATATAAGGACTCTTGAATGACACCATTTTATTACTGATTAAAAAATTATAGTAAGCAGAATAAGATAACACATCGTAATCTCCAGAAATTTATAATATATATATATATATATATATATATTATATATATATATTTGTTACACAGGAAGGATTAAGAGAGCAGATGAAATAGTTTAGCTAATAAGCTGCCTTATGATATCGTGGCCCTGATTTTGCAGGTGGATCTAATGTCATCTTGCCATCCTAGAATGTGGAAGAGGAAGGAATTAAAATTGGAGTCTTTGGGAGATTGTAAGTTGCTACGGTGTTGACTTTGAAGTTTGGGAAAGTGCCAGGAGCCAAACAATGCTTGTGACCATGGGAAGTGGGAATAAAGAGAAAACAAATTCTCTTCTGGAGCCTCCAGAAGAAAATATGCCTGACAGGCAACTTGATTTTAGTTCATTCTTCAGACTTCTGATCTCTTGAACTTTAGGTGAATTAATTTGTCTGTTTTAAAACCCATCAGTTTGATGTTTTTTAAAACACATCAGTGTGATGTTTTGTTTTAGCAGCAATAGCATTATACAGACATTTATCCTATAACTGATTTTGGAGAAAAGTAACTGTAAGGGTCTCACTTCATTCGATTTACTTCTTTTGGGTGAGGACATTTTGTGTTGAAACCACACTTAATAGAAGAAGAACCCAGAGTCAAACTGGGATTTCGCGCCATTAGCTTGATGCAGAGAATTTCCCATTGCATAAATGTAAGTGTGCTTATGGACTTGAGGCCTTTTCACATTGAGATAGGATGTTAATTCATTATGTAATCATGGACATGGACAATGGACTAGTGATTGCTAGAGGTTACGGGGGAGGAGAAAATAGAGGAGGTAAAATGGGTCAAATGTGTGGTAACTGGAGAAATTTAACTATGGGTGGTGAACACACAATGCAAATATCTATATCTATATCTATATATAATATTATATACCATATATTATTAAATGATATATATATATGTATATATATATATAATATATATATATATATACACATTGCATTATGTGTTCACCACCCATAGATTCTATATCTATATATAATATTATATACCATATATTACTATAAAATGATATATATATATGTGTATATATATATATGTATTATATATATATATATATACATATATATAATAGTACACATTGCATTATGTGTTACCACCTATGATATATATAATATATATATATGTGTATATATATATATGTATGCGCCATACTGTTGAATTGTACACCTGAAATTTACTGGATTTCACTTACCAATATCACACACACAAAAAACAACAAGCCTAAAAATAAAAAAGATTGGCTATAATTCACATGAGGCTAATATCATCACCGTGGGTCATAGAATATGTGACAGGAAGGAAGAATAGTTGGAATCAGAGAGATATTCAAAGATGCGACACTGTTGGCCTTGAAGTTGGGAGGGCGGCTGAGCCAAGGAATATTATTGTGGCCATGAGAAACTGGAAATAGGAGAGGAAAGAAATTCTTCTCCGGAACATTCAGGAAGAATGGATCCTGCAGATTTCTTGATTTTAGCCTGTCATTTCCTCAGACTTTCTGACCTCCAGAACTTTAGACAAATATATTTTTTTTCTTTTAAACCCATTAGTGTGATGTTTTGTTGCACCAGTAATAGCAATGATATACAGACATTTATTTAATAACTGTTTTTGGAGGAAAGTTACATTAAGCATCTCAATTCATTCATTTCGCTTCCTGGGGTGAGGACATTTTGTCTTGAAACGCAGTAAGGAGAAGAAAAAATCTAAAGATAAATTGGAGATTTTGCCCCATTACCTAGTACTGAGAATTTCCCATTGCATAAATGTAAATGTGGTTCTGAATTGGAGGCCTTTCGACATTAAATAGGGCATATTTCATTATTAAAATTAAGGATAAGCATTCTACAATCAAGTTTTTGCTCTATGTTTTTATATTTAAAAAATTTTATGTTAATTCAACCTAACACTATTTTCATTTCTATGCTCTCCAACATTCTCTCACATTTTATTTCAACATAAAAGATGGGTTACTGAGTCTGTTTATGTACGTATATGTGAGTGAGTGTGTTTATTTATTAAATAATCATATATAAATACACATATACATAAGCAGAACTACTAACCAATGTGAGAATTCTTGGCCTCAACCAGTGTTTCCACAGATTTCCTGTGTTCTGCACCACATTTATCTTAAATATTATTATCCAGTTTTACAACAGAAATAAGAAACAGGCTCAGGGAGATTCCATTTTCACATATATGTAATAATGCAATTAAAACTTTTATACATTTCTTTGAATGATGTGTAAATGAACCCATTCAATATAAAACTCTTAGTTTGTTAGGTCCCTTTGATTCAGCATCTTGTATATTTTAAATATGTGCTACATATTACATGTAATCACACTCCAGTCAAATAAAAAACAGGAAAAAATAATGATTCCTAGCTCAAGGTAACATGTAGAGCATAGGTAGCTTGAGTCACATTTTAATGGAGAAGGAGAAATATCATTTGGTAGAAAGCTAAGTGTTTTACATGGATATAAAAACAGTGACATTAACTTATGAAAAATTACTTTTGGTAAACTCATTCTTTTTGCAAACTAAAGATTATTCTAGATATAAATAAATTGTCATAAGTTGGTTCAAGACAGGGAGCATTACAACCTCACGCAACATCATGGATGTGCTGGAGATACACAATGTACAGACCCCAGTTTACACAGACCCATGAGTATCTGAGCAGAGATCAGAACAACTCCCGTCGTAAAATCCCACTTGATATAAATGATATCATTTAGGTCAGCTTGTTATACAGCATTAGCTATTGATAAAAAAAAAGGAATTAATGAGGGCAATTATAATTACTGGCTATTTTAAATTATGAACATATGTTCTGATATTTGGGCATACATTTATAATCATTCTGTTATTTAAGTTTATTTTGGATAACTGGTTTAACAGTTGACTCTATCAAAGGTCACTTTTACGTAACCAGAGAGGTTGGAAAGATGTGCATTTTAGCAGAAACTGTGAGGAAATCCTAAGATGGGGTAGGAATTCAAGTTCTCCTGTGAATCATGTTCTGATCATGAAGATGGAAGAATTTCCTGCATATGAGGAGCTATGAAATGGATGATAGTGACATTGTTCCTTCAGTACCAAGGTAGTCATTGTGACAAAATAAGAAAAGTGAGATATTTTGTTAGACTGTAGAGGAGTCATATTTGTAAGCAGCACTGAAATTTTGGAGGACAAAGAGGATGGTAATTTAGTAAAGAAATGTAAATACACCAACCATTCTTCACCTCAATGAAAACAAACCATCACATATGGAATCCATGTTCTTTACTTCAGGAGTTGATTACAGCATGAAAAAGAAATCTTTGCATGGTAATCAACTGAGTAATGCTTCCCCATGTATAAGGTCAATTCCTTCTAAGAGCATATCAGGTGAATCTATTTTTCAAATTTGTGACTCTACTAGGAAATATATATTTGGTAATCAATTTTTTCCTAGATACTTTGGGAGACTTTCTGGACAGCAAACTCAATAAGAGAATAAAGTAGAAGCCAGTTAAAACCAGCAGAATGTTAAAGTCCACATTATTATTAAGAGCAGTTAAGGAAGTGAAAAACATGTTTCTGTGCAAAACATCACATAAATGAACTGAGTCAACAAGCATAGTTTGCTATATGTGAGTTATAAAAACTCATGAAGACTCTTTAGTAACAAAATGAGAATTCTAAGAGATGATACGACCATTTATTTTCATTTTTTGAGGGCTCTGGTTTCAGTGTATTTACTATAAAATTTACTAATGATAGAATGGAGAATGGACAAGGAGGGTGAAAGCATCCATCACAGTGTAACGTGACAGATAGCAGGACCCGAGCTGGACTTTAAGGAACTGATTCTATTCTGGCTGGGGGTAAACCCACATAATTAAGTTTCAATGTTATAAAATTATCATCCGAATTTAGGAATCAGAGGCATTTTGTTGTAGATGTCAATTTCATCTACAGATGTTAACTTTAAATTTAGAGAAGAAAAACACTAACTGCACAATATTATGGGTTCGGGTTTCTTATACATTTCCTAAATCCACCACTATTTTTTTTCTTTTGATGCAATTTACAGCTGTGGTAAGAGGGCATCACAGCCCTGACTCAGGCATAGTCTTAGCTTCAGAAAATCCATCAGTCCTGTAATTGTGTTTCATTGCAAACTCTGTTGCTTGCAGAGGCCTCAGAACTCTGGGTTTGCCAAGTTGTGTGCTCACATCTAAGCTCTTCCTGTGTATAGAACATGTATCATGCAGTTCTAACCATGGCACAATACAACTGCTCTGAAAGATGTGGCTGCAGTATCTGCTGACTTCCTCTTCAACTGTGTAATCTTCTTTGCATACTGAACAATCTAAACATATCAACTTGCTCCTGAGTTACTGTCACTGTTGGAAGAGATGTGATCTTTCCTTGTCAACTTGTGGAGGCCTTGTGTTCTCCAGTTGTCTTAAAAGCTGTGTTATGCTGGCATCAAGCCTTGTGTGAACTCCCAGGCATAGAACCCAAGGTTGGAGTGCAGCATCCTCCTCCAGGCAAAAAGGGCATGGAGATCCAGAAACTGCAGAATTGCAAAGACTCCAGCAAAGAACTGTTGTATTATTGTTTCGATAGCTGGAGATCTACAGGAGATGAGTACTACTATGAGATCTATATCTCCCAATCATTGGCAACCAGGAAGAACGACTTGGTCCCCAGAGTCAGTGTGAGTTTGGTGACCTCTCTCATTGGCTCTATTATTTTGTCCAGTGGATTGCTACTTAGAAATTACCTAAAATCTTATATAATCATTCTGAGGTTCAAATTGCACCAGAGGTCTCCAAAATGTGTTATTTTTTACCTGGCTGCCACCACCACCAAAAAAGCTGGAATCATCTGTCACTTCTTCAATAAAGCCTGATTCATATTTGGGATCATACGTATTCTGGGAATTTGGGGCTGACCTTGCCCTTTCAAAAAAAAAAAACTAGTGCTTGGCAGTAGCGGTCCCAGAGGCACCTCTGCTGCCTCTGCCACTGCTTCCTCAGTGGGCCATCTATCTGTTCAGAGCAGTGTCATCATGTCAATGGAGTCCAGTCGTCCCAACACAGAGATGCAGCAGAGCAAAGAGGAGATAGGCAGACAGTGACCCAAGCCATCTTCCAACACAAAGAGGCACAGGGCAAAAGGAATTATTTTTGAGATTGATATGTCTTCAAATAAAAAATGGGGTTTTCCAACTATTTTAGGTTTAATAGTGGAAAACTTTTGTGAGACTTGGAAAATGGTCAAAGAGAAAATATCTATATATTAGAGCAGAAAATGATAAACAATTACTTACATTGTATAGAGAAGGTGAAAAACTAAATGGAAATTCCAGCAAATTAGTAAAGAAGGCATATTCTATTTCCACAGTTTTCTGGTTCCAAGGCTTTTAGCCCTCCAAACATACAAAGTTCTTCAGTCCCAGAACAGTTTCCTTTTATAGCTGCCATCCCACAGAATCTTTTCAAAGCTCCCTTTATTCTTTGTTCCTGAGACTGTAGATAAAGGGGTTCAGCATGGGTATGACCCCGGTACATAACAGAGGATACTGCACTTGTGTGAGCTGTGGTAGCAGCAGAGCTGAGGTACACTCCTAGAGTTGTACAATAAAATAAGAAGACAATAGAGAGGTGAGACACACAGGTAGAAAATGCTTTAAACTTCCCTTGAGCTGATGGGATTTATGTATGCAGAAACAATCTTAGAGTAGGAGTACAGGATACCAGCAAAAAGGAACACCACCCAGCAGCACTGCAGAAAAATATATCACCAGGTTATTGAGAAAGGTGTCAGAACAGGCAAGTTGGACCATCTGATTGAGTTCACAGAAAAAGTGGGGGATTTTCAAGACTGCACAGAAAGATAGCCGCAACACCATCGAGGTTTGTAACAAAGAACACAGGGCACTCATGATCCAGGACACCAGAAGCAGCAGTCCACAGAGCCGGGGGTTCATGATGACTGTAGTGCAGGGGGTGACAGATGGCCACAAAGCGGTCATAGGCCATCACACTCAGAAGGAAGTTATCCAATGCCCCAAAGAGCATAAAAAAGCACATCTGTGTGATGCAGCCTTTATAGCTTATGACTTGGCTCTGTGTTTGGATGTTCACCAGCATCTTTGGGATGGTGGTAGAGATGAACAGATATCCACCAAGGACAGGTTGGAGAGGAAGAAGTACATGGGTGTGTGGAGGTGGGAGTCTGAACTGATGGCCAGGATGATGAGCAGGTTTCCAAACAAGGTGATCAGGTACATGGAGAGGAAGAACCCAAATATGAGAGGCTGCCTTTCTGGTTCATCTGAAAATCCCAAAAGAAGAAATTCTGAAAATTGTGTACCATTCCTTGGTTCCATGTGGTGAAGTGATGACTAAAAACAAATTTAAAAAATGATTAATTTTTACACATGAGTATTACTAACATGTGAAATGCTACAATTTATATTTTAACCCTAAATTGTGTATACGACATATACATGGTTTTGTAGAGATTTGATCACCTTTAGTAAGGTCATGTGACATCTCTAATTACAAATTCCTGCTGTTCTCTTAGCATTTGCCAAATAAATCATTTTTATATCGCTTTAATGAGAAATTCTTTTATACACTGAGTAATAAATGCTGAATCCTGGCAATTTTCTAGAGAAGAAGTACAGGGTGCTGAAAAACAGGAGTCCCTATCATCCAAAGAAGAGAAGAATATAAGGAAGTGAAAAATTATACAAGATTTTAGATGGTGCATGTGCTTTAAAGAAAAAAAATGGTGTATGAGCGTAGATGTATTATTTTTAATGGAATTGAGAAAGACTTGAAAACAAGGTATTATTTGAACAGAGACCTTAAGGAAGACACAGAAACGACAAAAGAGTTGGGAGAAGTGTGTAGCCTGCATGGGAAAAAGCCAGTGCAGAGATCCTGGGTTTGGCAGTTGCCTCAATATCATGCTTAAAAGGAAGTCATGTGGTAAGTGGAATGATAAAGAGGGAGATGATAAAGATGCTGTCAGAGACTGTGGAGGAATGACATGTCCTACCTGTTACAGATGAAACTTCAAGATCCAGGGATTACTAATTACATATTGTTCCTTAAACTTTATTTCTTTGCAAGGGATCCTGTGAGAAGGATCCCTCTTGATTGACATTCTGGATCTGTATTTTAAAGAACATTTCAGAGTATATGAGCTAGACATATCCTGCCCCAACAAGTGGAGAAATGCTCAGCTACACAAAACACACACTCACACCCACAGACACACACACTGTGTTCTCCTGGGGTAATGTTAATACTAGCTTGTACTCACTCCCAGACACAATAATGAGGAAAGAAATAATATAAGGCAAGATAATATCAGGTTATCCCCTACAGTTCCAAAGCTCCATGAGTCCATTGATAAGCCCCCAAAATCAACATGTAAAACTGAGGTTCCATTTTCATTTAACTATTTTCTGCCCTTATGTTAAAATTAGTTAAATAATAAGAGAGTAAATAATGAAAGATAAAGAGAGAGAGAGCGACAGAGAGACAGAGACAGAGACAGGGTCAGAGACAGATAGATGTAATAATCTCTGCTGGTTCCTGAGAGAGTGTGATGAGGAGAAAGCATCCTTAGTTGGTAACATGCCAACCTCAGTTGTGTTGCCTTATGCTCAGAATTATCAATAGGGTAGCAAGTAACAATTTATTCAAAACAGAAAACAGAAATTTCTTTATGTATAATATATCTCACAGATCAAACACCTTACAAAAAATTTGCAAATAATAAACCTACAATTTACAAGAGGAAATATACTATGTACAGAAAAAAAGCAGAGGTTTTAAAGCTGAAATGAGACTTTAGTAAATAACTTTAAGTGCAAAGCCTTGGAAATTCAAAACCTCGGTTTTGATACTAAGATCTACCACCTCTTAGTTCTTTGAATGAGAGACAGCTGAAAATTCTCAATGCTAATATCCTCAACCAAATAGTGTAGACAGTAGTATCAATTTAGAATGATGTCAGATTTTATTTCCTGTTGGTAAATGATTACCGCTGTGATGAGATGAGACAGATTATTTTTTTCTGCATCTACTCTCTCCATTATTCTCCACCTCTAAGACCCCAATTGCATAGCCATATTTTATTGTCACCTATCCACCTTCTAAGAGCTGGAAACCCTCTAGACAGAAATCACATTGACCCATGAAGATCTCTTTTATTGAAAACTGTTGTTAAGACTCCCTAATTAAACTCCATCCCAGTGATTTCTCAATGAAGAGGGAAGTCACATTTTGTAGTTTCAAACACAAAGCTCATGTCTTGTGACATTTTCACCCTTTTCACCCACATAGAGCCCTGACCGTGCTCACACTAATCTCCCAAACGTTGAACTTGACTCCCAGCTTCTCCTGGCACCACAGCTACAAAGCTCAGAGCCTTTACGCTAATGCTTCCCTCTGCTTGGAGTCTCCCATGAGACGTTTTGGAATTTTTCAAACCCTCTCCATGCTCCAAACACCAAGTCCTCTTTCAGATTGCCTGCATCCTCTCCTTCATGAGCCCTTTCTTCTTCTGAATTAGCACAGTAAAAATATACTTTCTCATCAAGTTATTATATACTAGGATGCCCATACCATAATTTTTATTTATTTCTCTGTCTTTGTCTTTTCTCTCTGCTACACAGCGAGTGCAGTGAGGCATGTAGCATGTTAAACAAATCAACACCCTCCCACCAGACTTATCTGAGGTGTGAACAGTAGCTGAATAAATAACCATTCCATGGAGATATAAGAGAACATTCTCACAAAATTGTTGATGATGAGAAAAAGAATAGAAGGAGCAAACTGGTGCGCTGTTGAGGGCATGCCAGAGGAATGTTTTCCATATTCTATATCAGGACGCAGTAGGGAGGCAGATTATGATTTGCAAGAATTAACTAGAATAGATTCAAGAAGTCATAAGAGAAAATATGAGAGTGCACCATATACAGAGTACATACTTAATAGTATTATGGTTCTCTTTTTCAATCCCATGTGTGTGTGTGTGTGTGTGTGTGTGTGTGTGTGTGTGTGCATGTGTGTGCATGTGTGTGTGTGTGTGTGTGTGTGTGTGTGCATTGCTGTGTTTCTGTGCAGGCATGCTGGATCACAACATAAAAACAATGTCTTATTTTGGGAGAAAATAAAAACCTTCTGAATCCACTGCAATAAATATAAGAAAAGTTTTAAAAGACCACTTCTTGTCAATGAGAGAAAAGTGCCAAGAATGAAAAGCCCACAGAGAGTCCGGTGCAGATACAAGAGGCAGCCGGCGTGAGTGCTGCAGTTCCCTCAGAATCAAGGGCCCTCACACTGACCGGACCTTTACTGCCCCACTGGCCTCATCACGGCGTCCACCTCAGCCCTGATCTAATTGTTATTCATGCACTTATTCCACATTTATTTGACCAACCTTGTCTTTATATGACACAGTGGTAGATGAGGCTGGCCATTCTCTCACTTTTCTTTGTGGAATTATTTCCTTTGTTATTTTTGAACCTTGAGTTTTGACCTCTTTGTAACAAATATGATGGGTAAACTAGTCCTGGATCTCTTTCTTATCTAATATGAAAAAGGCTTCCCCAGATATATTCTACAAAATCCTGCTTATGCTTAAGAACTATTGGTGCCCTTTCTTTTTACATTTGTCCCTGAGGAAATGATGTCATAGTGCACTCATTTGACTGTACTGGGCCTTCTCCTTTGTAATATGAGATTCAATGAGTAAGGACCTCACTTATTTTGTCTATGTGGTTTCATAATATGTGCATTAAAACTAAACAAATATTGAAGATTGGGGAAATATGGCCAAGTTAAAACAGTTGTTTTAATAACGGTATTAATCAAATTGATTCATATGTAAGACTATTATACAAGAAAATATTTAAAAACCCAATAATTTAATCACATTGATATGGATCTCTAGTTCCAGAGAATTGGCAAAGACATGCATAGAAAAATATAAAAATATACTTTTGAAAAGCTGTGAGGAAGTAGTATCTACTGTTATAATTTCTACCTATATAGACATAAATAGATTCAGATATCCATAGGAAAGGATAGATGTGATGATTAATGAATGAAAAAGAATGCTGTTCAAATGATGCATGAAGATGTATAAGTTTTTACGTGTAAAAATGACGAGAGAGGACACAATATGACAGACTGTTAGAATTGAACAAAAAATGATAATTTTCATACTTTCCAACAAACACATCTCTCTATATGTGATGGAATTCAATCCAAACAGCAAAGTTGTTAGAAAAAACTCCACTTTAACATATTAAACAAATTGATTACTCTACCTAGTGAACAAACATCGCCATCTCTGGGCTCTGGACGGGGTTGGTTAGGCTCTCAGAAGACCTCAGGTAAAAGTATTCAGGTTCCAGCCTCTCTGACTCTTCCCTGTAATACCGCTGGGTTATTAGACACATCTGAATAGGGTCTCTGAAAGGGAGGCTTCTCTGTGGAAGTATGAATGCCTCTCTGGATGGTTGATGATGCAGACCGAAGCTCTGTCCCCAGAAAAAGCCAGAACATGTAAAGCATTGATCCCACTTGGACTTAGGAATCCAAAGTAACAAATACGTCTTGTAAAGCCCAGCCTTGTACGCACAGAGAGGTGATCATTTCTGCTTCATTTATCTGCTGATTAGGCACTGTTTCCAATGTTACTCCCACCTCTGAGCCCAATTTTCCTGTGGGACACTGGTCTGGATGGCCTGGAAAATTTTCCTGTGATTCTCTGTTCCCAAGAGGCGAGGTGAGAAGTCAAGTTTATCCTGTTTTCAAACTTCTTCTCCATGATTCTCCTACATGCAAAAGATCTCAACTCCGTGATCCTATCCCAACTCTGCATTAAAGTTCTCTCAAAAATCTAGACTGAGGATAATGTTGGTGCTAGGTCCCAGGGTCTTCAAAGAATTGGCACATGGTGGAACACAACCATTAATAGGTGCAGAAAATTGCCATATCCCTCTTTGTCAATAGGGAAACTCTGTGGCTTTCATGTAAACATTGGACACTATAAGAATACTATACTTATATCAGAAGTTAAGAGCTGTCTTTAGTCCACATTATAAAAGATTTGATAATTATGAGACATATTTACATAATTTTATGCCATATTATTTGAGCTTTTACCTTCAGGTTTTGTCAAATTTCAATTTTATAAAGGTCCATCCTGTGGGTTGTTCTATTATGAACTCTATCTCACATTGCAGAAATGGGCTTGAAAAAGTTTAGTGATCTGCCTGGAGTTGTAATCATAGTAAGGAAGAGATGCTGATTGGAATCTGTCAGGATGCTTTCCGGTTTTAATGTCTGAGCCTGCCAGAGATGATGTTGCCCCTGGTTCCTGCCAGAGATGATGTTGCCCTGGGCTATTAGGCAATGTCTGAAGGGAGGCTCTAAAATCCTACAACACCCATCACAAGTAATCATGTCAAATTTTGAAGGTGAGATGTGCTTTCGGGACCAGCACTTCTCCAAATTCAATAGCATATGACTCATACAGGATTATAGTTCAAGTGTAAATACTAATTCAGCAGGACTTGTTGGGCCCAGGAACTCTGCATTTCTCACAAGCCCCAGGAAGATGCTGTAGATTGTACATCACCTGCACCGAAAATACCATTTGCATTAAATTTTGGTGAAATGTGTATAGTCATGCACCATCAAACAAAGGGGATAATTCTGAGAAATGCTTGGTAGGTTAGGTAGCATAGAGTGCACTTACACAAAGTAGATGGTTAGCCTACCACACACCTAGGCTATATGGTATAGTCTATTGCTCTGTAGGGGAAGACAAAAAAAATATTTCTTCCTTCTGGGTTCTTTTCTGACACCTCCATTTAACCAAGGACTGTTTAATAGAAGAAAACCAAGAAAGTTTAATAACATGTATTTCTTCTGTGTACATGGGAGAAATCCAGGAAAGTTGTGTAACTCCCCATAGTGGCCTGAGCTACCATGATAACTACTGTCTTTAGCTGAAGGTAGAAAAAATTGCTGGGGTTGAGTGTAGTCAGTTATGGGAGGTTATCAGAGAAAGCCCAGTAAATGAGGTAAGGTTGTTATGCAGACATGAGCATTGTCTTCTCATTGATGAGTTTCTAGAGAAAAGGACCACCCCCTTTTCTTGGTACAGCCAGGGAGACCCTAACAATTGGAGGTTTTCTTTACTATGCAAATGTTCCTTACAAAGTGTAACTTGTACTTGGATTTCAGAGCTTCTCCCATGTCTGCTGTTTCTTAAAATTAACCAGTGTAAAATAATCTTATGGCAAACTGACATATTTTGGGGTGACAAATTCTGTTGCCTTATACTTCCTAGATTACAGATTTATATAACCTGTTATTATACTGTACACTGCAGTAAATCGTATCACGATGACTATTTGTTTAGTAATGCTTCATGTTCTGATGTTACCATGACTAAGAAGACTTAGGTGACAGGAATTTTTCAGCCACATTATAATCTGTGACATATTTTTTTTGGTATTTATTGTTTAATTAAATAATTAATTTATTTTCGGGTGACATTGGTTAATGAAATCCAATAAGTTTCAACTGTATACTTTAACAGTAAGTCATATATATTTACACTGTGTATTCACAACCCATAATTAAATTTCATTCTGTCACCACATATTTGATCCACTTTACCTCATGTACCTCCTCCCTCTCCTTTATCCTTTGGAAACCACTAGTTTATTGTCTGCGACAATGAGCCTCTGTTTGTTTGTCCTTTTCATTTGTCACTTTTAGGTTTATATCCCACATATAAGTGATATCATGTGATTTTCAAGTTCTTCTTCTGGCTTATTTCACTTAGCATGATGATCTCAAAGTCCATCCAGGTTTTCGCAAATGTCAGTGTTTCATCTCTTCTTATGGCTGAGTAATATTCCATGTATATATGTACCACAGCTTCTTTAACCAATTATCTATTGTAGGACACTTCAGTTGCTTCCATGTCCTGGCTACCAGGAATAATGCTGCTATAAACATCAATGTACAAATATCTTTTTGGATATGGGTTTTCAAGTCTTTGGGGTAAATACCTAGTAGACGGATTGCTGGATTATGTAGTAGATCAATTCTCAGGTTTTTGGGAACCTCCATATTGCTTTCCATAGCAGCTGTACTAATTGCAGTCCCACCAGCAATGTATGAGGGTTCCTTTTTCTCCACATCCTCTCCAACATTACTTGTTATTACTTGTCCTGTTCATTATAGCTATTCTAACAGGCGTGAGATGGTATCTCATTGTGGTTTTGATTTGCATTTCCCTAATAACTAATGATGTTGAGAATATTTTCAAATATTTGCTGGCCATTTGTATGTTCTCCAGGGAGAAGTGTCTGTTCAGGTACTCGGCCCGTATTCTGAATGGAGTTTGTGTTTCTTCAGTGTCTCTCTTCTTCCTTCTGATTTATTTCTAGATTTCTGTTTTCCATACCACTGATCCTTTCCTCCATTTGTTCAGCTCTATTTCCCATATTTGCTATTTCATTTTCAACTCTTGCAGAGTGCTTTTTATCTCCAGAAGATATATTCTGTCTTCTTGAGGGTTTCAATCTCCTTGCTCTGCTCATCTTGTTGTGATTTCAATTCCTGAAATTGTTGATATGACTCATTTCATAACTTGATATTTTTCAGAAGTGCCATCCTGAAGTCTCTGTCATTTAAGTCATATATTTCTATGTCTGTAAGCTTATTTTCTGGAGATGTTTCTCTTTCTTTATGAGATGCCTTGTCACCTTGGTTGTTCATGGTTGTTTAATGAACTATTTCTCCACCTGACATCAATGGAAATGTATTCTGCTATTTTTCCAGAAAGATTTATTATATAAAGATCTCTCTGCTGCAAAGAAGTCACTTTTCTTTTGGTTTCCAGTAGGTGGCTTCTAAGCCTCTTGGATCGCTGTTTTATATAAAGCCTAAATAATGTGTTTTATTTTCTTGAAGATACTTAATCACACTCGCTACTGTCAGGTTCAGTCCTGTCAGTGTCAGCAACAGTTTTGGTAGTTTGCTCAGATCCCCTGAGACTCTGCAGCCAGTAAAAATCAACTGTTTTTCCCTGCATTCCCAACCCACTTCTCTGCTTTCTGCCCTGATGACTGGGCCCTGCTTCTGGCTGTGTGCAAATCAGGGCACTTCTAGGAAGGGCTGTTCAAGGAAGTCGCTGCACCTTCTTTTCTCCTCCTTCTCGTGCAGGGAGCTCTGGAGGCTGCGAGAGGCAGCTTCTTTATTTCTCCCAGTGCACCACCTCACACTCGGGATTCTGACCTGTGGTAGTTCTTATGAGCAGATCTCACAGTCAGATGTGCTGGTGTGCAGTTTGAGTGTTTTTGTGTTCACTTTAGATGTTCAGCTTATTGTTGTTTCAAGTGAAAGAACCAAGGATGTCTCTCACAATGCCATGTTTCCCAGAATCTCACAAAAAGATTTAGAAACTATTATATGTATACTTATACAATATAAGTATTTCTAAAGAGTTAACCTAAAAGAAACTCTTTATCTTACATTTATTTAATTTACTTGCTCTTAACAATTAATTTTAGATTACTTATGAAAATTTTATCATGCCAAGTTGTTTTTCTTGCTGTCAAAATTTGCAACAGAGATAACAGGAATTATCTAATAATTAGATATCTAATTTATAAACCAATAAACCCAGGTAGAATCAAGTATTATTTAATAATGAAAATCAAATGATATGCATATTTAAACAAAGAAACTAAAAACTGCTTTAATAGCAAATGCTTTACAAGATCATTGATTCTGAAAAGCATTTGGGTTAGTGTGTTATATTTTTGTTTCATATTTCTCATATAAACAGCTTGTTTGTTTAAGCCAATTTTATATTACAAATTAGCAATATTATTCAGCAATAGAAAAATGCTCTGTCTAGAACATACATAGTATACATGCATAAACATACTGATAAACATAAAGAGAGATTTCATAGCTTCCATTTAAAAATGTTAGCTTTTGTATCCCAGGTACAGGCCAAACTTAGAGGTAAAATGGGATCCAAATTTAATTTTTGGCCTTTGAACTAAGTTAAGACTTTTCTCAGGTGAGCAAAGCTTTGCATGCTGAAAGAATTTCTGGAAAGCCTTTTTGAAGTTAATTTGTAATTAATCATAGAATGCATTCCATTGTCTCTAGAAAGCCTGAGATTCCATTTTTTAAGAGTGCCACTTAATGGTCTTGTCGACAAACACAAAGGACAGTAAATGAGAAAGCAAGCATGCACAATCAAGTTGAAATTCTCAGAAAGTAAAAAGAGCAGGTACGGATTAACTGAATTTAATGCGCCAGATTTTCCTAGAAGATGATGATGGCATTGGGGCGAGCCTGAGATCCCAAGATAGCACTACCCCATGTCTGCAGAAGACGAAGGTGGGGAGGAGAAGAAAAGGTTTAGATGCCATTTACCTTTTACTTCTAACCAATAAACAAAGTACAGTTAAAAAGACTGACAAACAACACACAAATGTGACAATGAATTGAGTACTCTCTTAACCAAAACTCTGACAAACCAGAGAGGTTACAAATTTCAAATTCAAGTGACCAATACAAACCCAAGGGCTGTTTTTTCGAGTACAAACTAACAGAAAATGAATACAGAAACAAACACCCAGAAACTGATTCACACATTGGGTAAAATTCTTACAACTACCCCCCTTTCCAACACGATGCCCTAAACACATGCAAAACAAATTGGCTTGTTCCAAGGGGAAAGTCCAAATGGAAGAAAGGGATTCCTGGTTGTACACATCGCGGTGGACTACCCCCCTAAAGAGAGCCTGTCAGCTCACAAAGGACACAGCAATATAGATGCAACAAATGCACTTAACACACAGTCTACCCCAAATCAAACAAAAACACAAAAAAACTAAATGGATAGAGCCCAACAATCCAGATTTTACTTTCAAATGGAGACCTCCAAAAATGCAAAATGCAAGTGACATTGTCCCAAGGGAGAAAAAACCACAGAAGCATCTTTGTCCCTGAAGAGAGAAAGCCCAGATAGGCAAGGATTTCTGGCTGCTCACACAGGCACAACTTACTCCAGACAATAAAAAAGCAGCTTACCCTGACACAAAACGACAGTAGACCAAAGTCCAAAGACATTTCCTTATTCCATGAGTTATGTGCCAAGGGTAGCCACCACCTGCC
>PUFA01001460.1:0-41458 GCA_003508835.1 Eonycteris spelaea
TTGAAGAGGATATATTGGAGGTAAGTGTGAGGACAGGATAGGAAGGAAGCACAGAACACTTTGGGGCTGGGAAATAATGAGGATGGGAAAAATTAAAATAATGGCTGGAAACATCCAAGAGCCAAAGCAAGTGATTTTTAGAAGCTGAAATACACTGGATGGAAAATCTGTAAAGGGACCAGTCTTCATTCTCTATTTTCAGTATACAGAGCAGTGCCTAGAACATAATGGCACTCAAAAAACAGTGGAATGAGATTCAGTCTTGATTGTATAATTTTGAATAATTTACTTCATTCCTAAGACATTTTGTAAATTATGCAAACTGAATAAAAACTAGAGTTCTTTCCAATTGTAGCGCTGCATAAAATTTGGTTGAAATTCCAAATTGGCCCAGAATCATCCCTGAGGGAGAGGAGAGAGTTGTTAGAAAATTAGGTGGAGAGTGGGAATTAGCCTGGGAAGCTCACTGTCTGGTTCACATAATTTTTTAAAGTCAGTCTTGTTCTGTAGCCCTCTGTGCCTTAAATTGTCTGCTGATTCAAACGCAAGATTGCAAGTAGAGTCCCTTACACCCAGAGTACCCATGGGCCTAACTCCTGCCCACTCATTAAAATCACTTTACATCATCATCTTCATAGGTTTACAATGTAGTTGTTGAAAACAGAATGTTGTTTGCTATTCAGATTAGCTTGTGATTTCCAGGGATTTTCTTTTCCAGCCAGAGAAACTTTGGCCTCTAGCCCCTACCAGTTACTGTCTCTCTACATTCTGCTATAAATCTGCCCTTCTTTTCTGAGAAGGCCCTCCTGGGTAGACTGCATCTGATTCTTGATGCTCAGATTCCTCTGGTAGCTCTGAGTATATCAGTACTGTGTGTATTGACCTCTTGTGTTTGTTGTTACTGTTGTTCCTTTTTGTTTATTTATTTACTCTAATTTCTGGACTTTATCTTTCCTCTCTTGTCAGTCTTGGAACAACATTCCTCCTCTACTGGCACTTCAAAGTTTTTATGATATCAGGACAGCATTCTACTATCAGAGCAGTAAGGGAAAGATGAGCCTGAAATTTCAATATTCACACAGTGATAAACTCTTCAAATGTAGACTTCTTATTTGACAGGTTAATTTTTAAAAAATAATTAATGAGAAAAATCTTGAGGATTTCTTTCATTGAATTTCCCCATGGAACCAAGAGCAGCTCTTTACTCATAGTTCTTTTCAGGACTAAATTATATTAATGATATTGTACAATTTATCTTTTTCTTGATCTTGAATGTCACCTTTAATGATCACCCTCCATTCTTCATCTACCATCTGCCATTCTTATTTGCCTACAGTCACGTAAGAGTTCTTTAAGACACCACTCTGTTTTCTACCTCTGGTCTTTTGCACATAATAAGCACCATGAGCATCAGTTCTTCTGTGAAGACTTTGTTCAGTAGATCCCTCATACATGCTATTGTGACTATAACTCTATTAACAAATCTACGAGGTAATTAAATTGACCTAGATTTTTTCTCCTCAAGAGAAGAAACTCTCGCTTTTTAAAATCACATTAAATTCAATGCTTTGTACATACCAGGTACTCAGTAAATCTTTATTGAAAAAGTTTATAAATAAAAATATAATAATTTAGGATTTGGGGAAAACAATGTTCTTCTATTTCATAGGTAGAAGGTTGAGCCTGTATTTTTATTAAATAAGGATGTTTCTTCTGCTGCTAATATCTGTCGTTTCTACTTCATTAGACTATGTGAGTGTTGGAGACAATTTAAGTGAGAATGATTGTTCACAATGTGAAACATACTTATTTTAAAACACATTGGTGATTTCATAGGTCTATGGGCTTGAAACCATGCAGATGTCACTAGATCACCCCAATTGACTATTTATAGTAACATAACTGCCTATATTCATGTCTAACCTCTTAGATGTCACATAAATAAAGCCTGAACAGTACATTATATGACCCCCAATGTCTCTTCTCAGGAAGCCACATAAACCTTGTCCAGAGATATGGCAGGACCCTGTACACAGGTATATTTCATTTTCAGAGAAAAATTAAGTTTATTTACCTTAAATTCTTCATTTGGTTATTATAAATTGAATGAATATAATTCACTAAGCAAATAACTTGGTAAATCAACAACTGAGGGCTATCTCATTGTGATTACTGTCTTAGTCTGCATCCACATGGCATATAAAGAAGACATAATAAAATTGATTACTATGTACAAGGCATTAAATACTTTTCACATGGTAACTTAATCCTCATAACAGCCCAAAGAGTTTAAGCACCTTTATCTCTACTTATAAATGGCACAAAGAGAGGAGTGAATTTTTTGAGGTGATGTATCTAGGAAAATGTGGAGCTGAGAATAAATCCAGATAATCTGGATATGGAGGTTTTGCAGTATGACAGCAAACAGTCATTACTCTATAAATCTTCCATGGAAATAAATAGATGTTCATAGGTATAGTCAGATGGACTCATTCATGTGAAAACAAAGGTGTTCCTTTCTTTTCTTTCTTTCTTTCTTTCTTTCTTTCTTTCTTTCTTTCTTTCTTTCTTTCTTTCTTTTTCTTTCTCTCTCTCTCTCTCTTCTCTCTCTCTCTCTCTCTCTCTCTCTCTCTCTCTCTCTCCTCTTCTCTCCTTCTCTCTCTCTCTCTCTCTCTCTCCTTCCTTCCTTCCTTCCTTCCTTCCTTCTCCTTCCTTCCTTCCTTCCTTCCTTCCTTCCTTCCTTCCTTCCTTCCTTCCTTCCTTCCTTCCTTCCTTTCTTTCTTTCTTTCTTTCTTTCTTTCTATTTCTTTCTTTCTCTCTTTCTTTTTCTTTCTCTTTCTTTTCTGCCTTTTTTGTTCCCTTTGCTCATTTGTGCATGGAAGTCAAATTTAACCTATAATTTTTAAAAATACAAATTGAATTTGGACTGTGTAGATATGGAATGAATATGGTAGATATGGCTTTGTTCCTGGCCTTAGGGCGAGGATGATGTTACACTCCAAACAAACCAAGATTGACCTCTGCTTTTCTAAATTGGCACCTGCCTTTGCTCTCTGGATTCTCCTTTTCATACACAATGTTCTGTCCAATTCAACATGTTCACAGATCTCCAGCACTTCACCTCAATGGGATTTAAAAATTTACCTCACACTTGTAAACATTTCAAATGATTTGCTCATAATGTGCTTTTTTTAGGCATCAACTCTATAATAAATATTTTATTTAAATATGAATAAAATAGCAGGTTACTCAATGTGAGATGTTTGGATGACTAAGCTTTTCAGATTATAAGCCAATTGAATATCTGGAGAAAAACAAGAAATTTTCAGGATTTTGAAGGATCTGGAAAACTTAGAGAATAAATGATCATTTTGAGGGTATCTAACTTGAGTAAAACCAATTTTTTTTTTTACAGAGGTTCAGTTAGTTCTTTGTTTATCTGTCCTCTTCATTCAGTCGCATATCATGTCTTTGGATGTTTGTCAATATACTAGTTACCTGTTGCTTGTGGGTAATGTGGACAGTGGCAGATACTCTTCAATAAAGCTGATACTTCAGGCTGTTATCTGAGTTACTTGTGGCATAGTAGGATGGTGGCGTGGCAGATGAAGCCCTGAAGCAGATGAAGCCCTGAAGCAAAAAGGAGATGCAGTACCTGGTCCTCATCACCTCATCATCAGTGATATAGCCCCTTAGGATTCATTGTCATGGTGATCTACCTCTCCCCAACAAGACAAGTCGCCTCAGGGGCCATACATAATACAGTGAAAAAGCAAGGTCTGGAAGAAAATATACCTGGAAGAAAGTAGAATAAAGTCCTTGAGTTCATTGCCTGTCATCCATGTGGTGCTTCTGCAAACCTTATTTTCAGAAATGCTGAAATGGGAAGTGTTCAAGCAGAGGCTAAATGACCTCTTGTTTAGGGTGCAATATTGAGGAGGGAGCCTACTGCAACAGAAGTATTTTACCACTTTTTTTCATACTAATAAAAGTTTGTTTTTACAGCAAAATAATATGGTTACAAACAATAGTACTTTGCAAAAATTTAGATGATGCTATAAAGAATAGGTGAATTACAGTTATCTATGAGTTGTCAGCTTGAAATGGTGAGAAGTTGATAACTCTTAGAAACAAAGAAGTAGGAACAACATGAGAAAATTAATTAAGGTATAGTCTTGACATACTAAGCAGAGAAAAAGCAAATATATGCAGCAATAAAATAAAAATTTTGATCTGGATTTTATGTCTGTCTTCAGATTATAAACTTGGAAGTAATATAAATTAATAAATATGACAAAAGCAGATTTGGTATATTTAACCAGAAGAACAGTCTATAAAAAAGAGAGAAATATGATTAAGAAACCCTTCAGAAATTGTATTTGATAGACCAAAAAAGAAAAAGAAAAAAAGCAAATGTTGGCAAAGGAAGAAAGCATAGAGTACACCATTTTGGAGGGTTAGGGACTAGGTCATTTCAGAAAGAAAAGGGTTATTAAAAACAAGAAGAAGTACTTTTAGTAGTGAAATTAAATAAGGGAGCTGCTTATATACTTTTTCCTATGGATATAGGAAAAAATAAACAATTACCATTTACTGAGCACTTACTGTATGCTGAACACTTTGGTAAGAATTTTATAAACATCTCATTTAAGTACAATGTAGCTTCAATCTCAACTACCAAGACCTCCAAAATTAAAGTGGCTTAAATTAGGTAGAATTTATTTCTCTCTTGTATAACAATGTAGTGATAAGCAGTCTATGATTGGCAGGGCTGGCAGGGCAGCTTGGCTTCCAAAATCTGTACAAGCCACAGGAAGGCAGACTGGTTCTGTCATCCTCAAAATAAGGCTCTATTGTCGAACCAAAGCCATCTATATTTCCATCTATAAGGAAAGTAGAAAGACATTATTCTTAAAGGTGAGACATAGATGTTTAACACATCATTTCCACCTACATCTTATTGATAAGAACTTAGTCACTTACCTAAAACTGGATGCAAAGGAGGCTAAGAAATATAGTAACTAGTGGGCCATTTGTGTATCATGCTAAAATTCCACAGGGTTCTATTATTAAATATATTAAACGAATATATTCTAAATCACTTACTTATTATAGATCTGTTGAGATTCACTATTTCTACATGAGTTGATTTTGATAGTTTTTGTCCTTTTAGAAATCTATCCTTATCATCTAAGTTACCTAATTTATTAGTATACAATTGCTCATTGTACTCATTTATAATACTTTGTTTTCTGTAAGGTCAGTAGTAATGTCATATCTTCTATTTCTCAGTCTCATAATTTGATTTTTTAAAAAGAGAAGTGAGTCTTTAATTCCTTGTTTCACAAATAAAGCTGACAGTGCTGGTTTCTGAGTCAAATAATTTTAGTTTTCTTTCTTTTTGTTTTAGTCAATTGAGCTAAAGATTTGTCAATTTTGCTCATCTTTTCAAAGAAGCATCTTTTGGTTTCATTGATTTTATCTATCTATCTATCTATCTATCTATCTATCTATTTATTTATTTATTTTAATATAATTATTCTACCTGATTAATTTCACTTTAATATTTTCTACCTTCTAATTACTTTAAGTTTAGTTTGCTGTTTTTCTTTGCCCTGTTTTATGGTGGAAGGTTAGATTACTTATTCGAAATGTTTATTTCTTTTTAAAAATTAAAAAAATTAATTACTGTTGACATATAATATAATATTAGTTTCAGGTGTGCAACATTGTGATTAGACCTTTATATAACATACAAAGTGATCACTCCAATAAATCTACTACCTATCTGCCACCAAATATAGCCATTATAATATTATTAATTAAATTTCTGTACTTTACATCCCCATGATTGTTTTTATAACTAGAAACCTGCACAGCTTATTCCCTTTTCCCCTTTTTGTCCATTTCTTCAAAGCCCCTCCCATTTGTCGATCATCAAAAAATTCTTTGTACCTATGAGTTTGTTTTTTTTTGTTTGGGATTTTTTAGCTGCCACATATGAATGATATCATATGGTGTTTGTCTTTCTCTGTCTGATTTATATCACTTAGCATAATATCCTCTAGGCTCATTCCTGTTGTTTCAACCGGCAAGATTTTGTTCTTTTTTATGGCTGAGTAATATTCCATTATATATATGTGCTACATGATCTTTATCCATTTGTCCATTAATGGACACTTGGGTTGCTTCCATATTTTGATTATTGTAAATAATACTGCAGTGAGCACAGAAATTCATATATCTTTTGAATTAGTGCTCTGGGTTTTTTCAGGTAAATACACAGAAGTAGAATTCTGGATTCTATTCTCTTGTTACAGCCTTTGTTTTAAAGTATATTTTATATAATACAAACATTGCTACAACCAGGTTTTTTTTTTTTAGTTCCATTTGAATGAAATTTCTTTTTCTATCTTTTTTTTTTTTTGTCCATGTGTGCCTTTTGATCTGAGGTGGGTCTCTTGTAGAGAGCATATGCAAGGGTCTTGTTTTCTTATCCATTCAGATACCCTATATCTTTTCATTGGTATGTTTAATTGATTTATATATTTAAAATGTTGAACACACGATGCAATATATATATAATGTATATATATTATATATATACCTTATATATAATGTATTTTTGACTTTTACACTTGAAACCTATATAATTTTATTAACTAATGTCAACACGATAAAATAATAAAAAAAAAATAATAACCACAATAAAAAAAATACAGGTCAGAAACATGGCAGAATGAGAGACATCCTTAGACCTTTCCCTTTGTAACAACAATAAGCTGAACATCTAAAACTCAAAAAAAAATACCCAAACTGCACACTAGCATAGCTGAGTGTGGGATCCGTGAATAAGAGCTACTGCAGGTCAGAACCCCGGGAGTCGGGCAGTAGACTGGGAGAAGTAAAGAAGCTACCTCTTGCAGCTGCAACTCCTTGCAGGAGAAGGGGGAGGGACGAAGGTGAAGTATGTTCCCTGAATAGTCCTATCTGAGAGAGCTGTGAGCTGCATGCAGTGGCAGTGCCCAGGGATCAGGGCAGAAAGTAGAGAAGTAGGGATGGCTGAGAAATGGGGACAACAGAGAAGCAACAATTATTACTAGCACCAGTTGCAAAATGAGAGGCTGAGTCACAGCCACCATCACCCAACTTAAACAGTGCTTCTTCCCATATCTTTCAAGATAAACACCCTGGAGCCCCAGGGGAATCTGAGCAAACCTTACCAAAACCGCTGCTAACACTGACAGGGACGGAGCCTGAGGGTAGCAAATGTGATTAAATATTTATAAGAAAATAAAAAGGCATTATTAAGACTTTATATAAAGCAACTTAGACACCACCTACTGGAAACCAAAAGTAAAATGTATTCTTAACAATAGGCTAAAGAGAGACTTTTATATAATTGACCACTTTCTGGTAAAAAAGAACAACACACTTCCATTAATGCCCAGGTGGAGAAATGGTCCATTAACAACCATGAACAACCAAAGGGACAATGTATCTCAGAAAGAAAGAGAAAAATCCCCAGAAAATAAGCTTAAAGACATAAAAATATGCAACTTAGGCCACTTTTGCTACCACATTGGAGAGAGGAAGTTGGTGAAATAGGTAAAAGAAGGGTTAGTCTCCTCCCACATCCACGTTGAAGTTACGACCAAATTATAAAATAATCAACATGGAGAATCACAAAATTGTGAATCGGGCTGGACCTACACTCACAGGTTATAGAGAATCACTGGGAGAGAGAGTGAAGGGTTCTCTCAAAGGAGAGGGGTCCTGGTATCATTTGGCGGCTCGTCCGCCAAGGGTCCCAGATCAAGAAAGAGGGGATTCCAATAACTTTGACTATGAAATCCAGAGAGGATTCTGGTGGTCTGAGTGAGATGGAAGGAGACTAAAACCCTAGATGCCCCTTTGAAGGACCCACACACAGGCTTTCTGACCTTCAGAATCTCACCAGGGACACTGGCAGTGGGTCAGAGGCTTGCATGGGATTCATATTCAGAAAGTCTACATTACCTGGTGCTAGAATGGGGACTGGAAGGGCAGCCACCATTGTGCCTTAGTCCAGCCGCCTACCTGGCAATCTACAGACTTCACCAGCTAGACTGTGCAGACCCCTTCCACAGAGCCATTAGGAAGCTCTGGCTTGAGGAGATCAACCTGCCTCACCCAATTTGCAGATTTACTGGACATTTTGTTGTGGGATGGATGCCACACCCTTCACCAATTCAGGGCTAAGCATTCCTGGCTGGCAGCCAGAGCTGTGAGCCCCGTTTCCAAGATAGGGTCAGGCAGTCACTGCTGCCAACATGAAATTGGGTGGATCTTGGGGCTCTGTGGGCCAGTCCCAGACAGCACCCAGTCTTGCTGTGCTCTGGGACTTCTGTGGGGACACACCAATGGTTACCAAAGTTTCAGCAAGATTGAAGATGTATTGATCTGACTGCCATTGTTTCCCTGAGACCTTGCACCACCCTAACCACAATTGCCCCAGACAGACCATTGACAGTAAGTTGCCACAGCCCTGCTCCTTTCTGCTAGATTTCCTAATGCACACAGGCAACAAACTTTGGCTAGGACAAGGTGGGCAATTCATGGAAATCAGTGGCAGGCAGACTCTGCTGCCTGCAAAAGTTGCAATATTGTATCTGAGGAGTGCAAGGTTCTGTAGGACTACCATAGGTGACAGGTGGTCTCACTGTGATCTGTAACTACAGCAGGAATGCCTAGGCACAGGAGTTGCAACAAAACTGAGGCTGTATTGGATGGATGGGCCTTGTATCCCTGAATTTCACTTCACCCAAGCCACAAAGTGCCTGCAGCCTGTTGACAGGCAGCTTCTCATACCCTGTTTGGCTCTGGGGTTGTTCAGTCTGCTCTGGCAACAGACCTTGGCTAGCGCAGTGAGTGCATTTCCAGGAAAATAGTTGTGGGCAGACCTCTGCTGCCTGTACGAGCTGCAACATCTGTTGAGGGATTACATGGGTCTGTATTGGACTGATGGTCCTTGACTCCCTGAGTTCTTGCCCCATCCAATACACAAAGTGCCTGCCGCACGTTGATAGGTGGCTGCCCCTGCCTTGGGATGGTAAATTCAGGCCAAAGATGGCCAGCAGCTGATCTTGCTATGATTGGAAACTTGCACAGGGAATCATAAAAACAGCACTGGCATATACAGTGACACTACAGTGGCAGGGGAAATTGACTCAACAGACCCAGGAGACTCCCGGAGTCCCTGTGCCTCCCAACATGCATATTACCTAGAGGTTCATCTAGTTTCAAGACTTAAGGCAACTGACAGACAGTGTCAGTCCTGGAGGAGCACTGATCCCTCTGCTAAACTGCCCTAGGTCAAGGATGGGGGATAACTGACCACTACATACAGTGTTGTCTCTTGCAATTACCTATAGATCCTACATAGGCAACAACCATCTGTGGATTGCTTTGTAGTTTCCACCGACTAGCCCTGAGCAATCAAAAGCAGTGGCTGACTTTGGCCTATAGGGGAGCACCTCCAGAGGGGCCACAAAACCAACATATCTGGAGGCACCAGATACAACATATCTGTTGTGGCACCAGACACAACAGATCAACTCTTGACTAGTGCTATTAGTGGTTCACACAAAGGGTGGTTGCAACAAGTACGAAAGCCTACTAGGACAAATCCCACTCAGTAGAGTCAGCCCTCACACAGCGACTCTTACCCTGTGACTGCAGCCAATTCCCACAATTAGTCAACCTGAGTGTTTTTTCTACCCACTGATGTGCTAAAAAGAATAAAGACTTGACAACAACAGAAAATTACACACAACCCATGCAAAGATCACGTCTAGAGCCCCTGGCATAGGGTATCAGGGAGACTGTGCCACCTTCCACATTAGGCCATCTTCCAGTGAACTGGAAGACAATGTAGCAGAATACACTCAATATAACCAAAAGAATAAAGAATTTTAAAATTGAGAATAGTGTAAGAGACCTCTGGCACAACATGATGCATAAAACTATCTGGATCATAGGAGTACCCAATGGAGAAGAGAGAGAGCAAGGGACTGAGAATCTATTTGAATAAATAATGACAGAAAACTTCCTTTACCTGGCAAAGGAATTAGAAATACAAGTTCAGGAAGCACAAAGAGTCCCAAACAAGAGGAATTCAAACAGACCTGTGCCAAGACATGTCATAATGAAAATGTCAAAGGTCAAAGAAAAAGAGAGAATCTTAAAAGCAGCAAGAGAAAGGCAGTTAGTTACCCACAAGGGTACACCCATAAGAATGTCTGCAATTTTTTCAATGGAAAATTTGCAGGCCAGAAGAGCCTGGCAAGAGTAGTCAAAGTTATGAAAAACAAAAATCGACAACTACAAGGCTTCAATTAAAATGGATGGTGAGAGATAAAGAGAATATAAACCAGCATGAAAGAAAAAGAAAAGTAAAAAGAAAAGAATATGAATAATAAATCACCAATAAACCAGCATTGCAAAGAAATGTAATAAAGAGACTTCTGTAAAAAAAGAGGAGAAAAAAGAAAAGAATAAATATGAATAATAAATGACAGTAACTATGTACCTATCAGTAATCACTTTAAATGTAAATGGATTATATGCTCCAATAAAAAGACATAGGGTAGCCAAATGGATAAGAAAACAAGACCAATGCATATGCTGTCTATGAAAGACACACTTCAGATCAAATGACACTCACAGACTAAAAGCAATGGAATGGAAAAAGATATTTCACGCAAATAGAAATGAAAAAAAAAAAAAGCCAAGGTAGCGATACTTATATGACATAAAATAGACTTTAAAGCAAAGGCTGTAATAAGAGACATAAAAAGGACATTATTATTAATGCTAGTAAACATATACACACCCAACATAGGAGCACCTACATACATGAAGCAATTATTGACTGACATAAAAGGAGAGATCAACAGGAATACACTCATAGGAGGAGCCTTTAACACCCCATTGATAACAATGGACAGATCTTCCAGGCAGAGAATCAACTAGGAAACAATGGGCCCAAAAGACACACTAGATCAGATGGATTTAATAGATATTTTCAGACCATTTTACTCTAAAGCAGCAAATATACATTCTTCTCAAGAGCACATGGAACATTTTCAAGGATAGACCACATATTAGGACACAATCAAGTCTTAATAGATTTTAGAAGATTGAAATTATTTCATAATGGTATGAAACTAGAAATCAACTATAAGAAAATAACTGGAAAATAAATAAGCATATGGAGGGTAAATAACGTGCTACTAAACAATGAATGGGTTATTAATCAGATCAAAGTAGAAATCAAAAGTTATCTAGATACAAATGAAAATAAAAACACAGCAATTCAAAATTTATGGGACACAGTGAAAACTAAGGGAAATTCATAGCAATACAGGCCTAACTCAGGAAACAAGAAAAAGTTCAAATAACAATCTAGAAGAGCTAGAAAAAGAACAGCAAACAAACCAAAAGTGAATAGAAAGAAGAAAATAATAAAGATCAGAGAAGAAATATATGAAACAGAGTCTAGAAAAACAATACAAAAGATTAATAAAACCAAGAGCTCGTTAGTTGAAAGCATAAACAAAATGGACAGACTATTAGTCAGACGCATCAAGGAAAAAAGTGAGAGGACTCAAATAAATAAAATGGGAAATGAAAGAGGAAAAATAACTTTGGACTCCACAGAAAATCAAAGGTTCATAAGAAAATACTACGAGTGATTATATGCCAACAAATTGGACAATCTGGAAGAAATGGACACATTCTTAGAAACAAGTCATCTCAGAAGACTAAGTCAAGAAGAAACAGAAAATCCTAACTGACCGATGGCTACTAAATAGGATCAGTAATCAAAAACCTTAAAAAAAAAAAAAAAAAGTCTTGACCGGATAACTTCAAAGGTCAATTTTATCAAACATTCAAAGAATTATCACTTATTCTCTTCAAACGATTCCAAGAATTCAAGAGAGGGAAGGCTCCCTAACTCCTTTATGAGGCCACTATTACCTTGATTCCAAAACCAGGTAAAGACATTGCAAAAAAAAAAACTATAGGCCAATATATCTTATGAACATTGATGCAAAAATTTTCAACAAAATATTAGCAATCCAAATTCAGTAATACATTAAAAATAATGTACACCATGATAAAATTAGATTTACTCCTGGGATGCAAGATTAGTGCAATATCTGCAAATAATTAATGTGATACACCACATTAATACATCAGAAGATAAACACCATGTAATCATATCAATAGATGCAGAAAAAGCATTCGACAAAATCCAGCATCGATTTGTGATAAAAATTCTCAGCAAAGTGGGAATAGAGGGAACATACTTCAACATAATAAAGGCTGTATATGACAAACCTACAGTTAATATCATACTCAATGTTCCTTAAGATCAGGAACAAGACAAGGATGTTCACTTTCACCACTCCTCTTCAACATTGTATTGGAAGTCTTAGCCACAGCAATAAGGCAAGAGAGAGATATAAAAGGCATTTGAATTAGAAAGGAAGAAGTAAAACTCTCGTTATTTGCCGATGACATGATACAATATATAGAGAACCCTACAGATGCACCAAAAAACTGTTAGAACTGATAAGTGAATTCGGTAAAGTAGCAAGTTACAAAATAAATATTCAAAGTCAGTGGCACTTTTATACACTAATGATGAACTTTCAGAAAGAGAAATAATGAAAACAATCTCATTTACAATTGCATTGAAAACTATAAAATACCTCGGAATCAGATTAACCAAGGAGGTAAAAGACTTGTTCTCAGAAAATTTTAAGTCACTGAAAAAAAAATTGAAGAAGATACAAATAAATAGAAGCATACACTGTTCTCATGGGTAGGAAGAATCAATATCATTCAAATGGCCATGCTACCCAAAGCAATCTATAGATTCAATGCAATCCCTATCAAAATACCAATGGCATTTTTCAGAGAGATAGAAAATAATAAGTCTAAAATTTATATGGAACCATAAAAGACCCTAAATAGCCACAACAATTATGAAAAGAACAAAGTTGGAGGTATCATGCTACCTAATATCTATACTATAAACTATACTACAAGCCTAAAGTAATCAAAATAAACTATATTATAAGCCTACAGTATTCAGAATAGCATGGTACTGGCATTAAAACAGATAGATACATTGATCAATGGAACAGAATAGAGAGCCCAGACATAAATCCATGTCTATATGCTCACTTAATATATGACAATGGAGGTAAGAATATACAATGGGGTAAAGATAGTCTCGTCAATAAATGGTGTTTGGAAAATTGGATAGATACATGTAAAAAAAGAAAAGAAGCTGGATCATCTTCTTACATTGTGTACAAGAATATACTCGAAGAGGATTAAAGACTTAAGTATAAGACCCCAAACCATAAAACCTTTAGAAGAAAACAGGCAGTAAACTCTATGATATTACTAACAGCAATTTCTTTTTGGATATATCTCCCTGAGCAAGGGAAACAGAAAAAATAAACAAATGAGACTACATCAAACTAAAAAGTTTTTGTACAGCAAAAGAAACCATCAACAAGACAAAAATACAACTGACTAATTGAGAGAAGATATTTGCTAATGATACATCTGATAAGGAGTTAATATCCAAAAATATATAAAGAACTCATATGACTCAGCAACAAAGAAACAAAAAAATCCAATTAAAAAATGGGCAGAAAACCTGAACAGATACTTCTTCAAGTGAGAAATACAGATGGCTAATAAACATATGAAAAGATGCTGGAAGTCACTAATCATCAGAGATATGCAAATTAAAATCACAATGTAATATCACCTGACTTTTGTCAGAACGGCTATCATCAATAAATCAAAGAACAAGTGTTGGCAAGGATGTAGAGAATGGGAACCCTCATACATTGTTGGTGGGATTGCAAATTGGTATAGCCACTGTGGAAAACAGTATGGAGGTTTCTCAAACAATAAAAATGGATATAACTTTTGACCCAGCAATTGCACCACTGGTTATTTATTCAAAGAAAACCAAAACAATTTGTAAAGATCTATGCACCGCAATATTTTTGGCAGCACAATTTCCAATAACCAAGATATGGAAGCAACCTAAATACCCATCAAAAGACAATTGTATAAAGAAATTATGGTTCATATATACAATGGGATATTACTCAGCCATTAAAAAATGAAATCTTACCATTGCAACAACATGGATCAACCCCTAGGTCTTTATGCTGAAATAAGTCACACAGAAAAAGATAAATACCATATGATTTCAGTTATATGCTGAATCTAAGGAACATAAAGAACAAATAATTCAAAAACAGACTCATGAATACAGTGGACAATTTGGTGATGGACAGAGGGGAGGGGTGATTGTGAGGCTGGAGGAATGGGGTGAAGTGTTAAAGTAGAAATTAGTAGTTGATAGATGGTCATGGCAATGGGGAGTCTGGCATAGGGAAAGCAGTTAGCATTAATATGTTGGCCATGTATAAAACTGGAGGAGAGAAGGAGTAATTAGTGGAATCATTTTATAAATGATATAAAGTCTAACCAATGCAGTGTATACTTAAAACTATTTAAAATAAAAAAGTAAATTTATTTTTAAAAAAAACTAGAGTTTTTGCACAGCAAAGAAAAGAATAAAACAAAAGGAAATAAAAAGAAAAGAAAAGCATCAACAAAATGCAAAGAAAACCTATAGAAAGGGAGAAGATAATTGCTAATGATACATCTGATAAGAAGATAATATCCAAAATTTATAAGGTATTCACACAACTCAACATAAAAAAAAAACCTAAAAATTCTACTTAAAAAATTAGCAGAAGATCTGAATTGGGATTTCTCCAAAAAAAGTTATACGGGTGGCCATTTGACAATAAAAAAGATGTTCAACATCAGTAATCATCAGAGAAATGCACACTAATCCACAACAAGATGCCACTTCATGGCTTTCAAAATTGCTATCATCAATTATTCAAAGATGTGGAGAAAAGGGAATCCTCATGCACTTTTGGTGAGATTGGAAATTGGTGCAGCACTATGGAAAATAGTTTGGAGTTTCTTTTGAAAATAAAAAAATAGAATTAACTTTTGACCCAGCTATTCCACCTGTGGGTATTTATCCAAGGAAAATCAAAACACTAATTCAACAAGATGTGTGTGTGGTGTGTGTGTGTGTGTGTGTGTGTGTGTGTGTGTGTGTGTGGAATATTAGCTGACAATAGAAGAGAATGAAATCTTTCTTACAATTGGCAACATCATAAATGGACCTAGAGGGTATTATGCTAAGTGAAATATGTCAGACAAAGACCAATACTATATGATCTCACTTATATGTGGAATTTAAGGAACAAAATGAATAAAACAGAAACAGTTTCATAGGTACAGAGAACAAATTGGTGGTTGATAGAGGACAGGGACATTGAGGGGCTGGGTGAAATGGTGAAGGGATTAAGGAAAACAAATTGGTAGTTACAAAATTGTCACAGAGATGTAAAGTACAGTGTAGAGAATATGGTTAATAATAGTGCAACAACTATGTATAGTACCAGGTGGGTTCTAGACTGATCTGGAATGTTACTTCACAAATTATTTAAATATATAATCATTATGATACACACCTGAAACAAACATAAAATATTAAATATCAACTATTATTTAAAAATAATAATAATAAAAATTTTTGGCCCTTGCATATGTTGTCTCAGAAAATCACCAGGGTGGTGTGACTGGTATTAGCCGGGTTAATGGAGACTCTGATGGGCTGCCCACCTGAATCTGCATGCTGAGTTCAGGAAGGCTCAACAGAGAAACAATGGTGCCTATCTGCATTCTGTGCCAGAGAGAGCTGGCCCTGTAGACTTCACCCTGAAGCCAGACAATTCAGTTTCTTTTCATATGTCTCTGGCACTTTTGAGCTGCTATTCCTTTCCTGGAGTTTATTGTGAGTGTTTGTAAGCAAGTGAGTTTGTGTTCTGGCCTTTAAGTTCACACCTTGGTCTATGGCAGCCCTCCATTTCACCCAGCAAGTGGAATCCCTGCTGATTTTCACAAGCCAGATTTTGTGGAATCTTCTCTTTCCAAAACTGGTGCTCCAGACTACAGAACTTGGCATGATGCTGGACTCCTCATTCCTTAGGGGTACCTCCATAGCCTGATTCTTAACTGCTATACATAGGTGTAGGGCTGGCCCAATTCATATCTCTACCATTTTTACCAGTCTTGACGTTGGTTCTTTATATTATTAGTTATGAGTTCTGTTCAGCTAGTCTTCAGGTGTTTTTCAAGTGTGGTTGTTCTATAAATAGGTTGTACTTTGATGCAGTCATTTGAGGAGGCAAGCATAGCTTTTACCTACTCTTCCATTTTAACTGGAAGTCCCTGGTATGTTGTGTTTTTAAAGAATTTTTTTTGTCTAAGTTTTTTAATATATTGGCATTAGGTTGTTCATAATATGTTCTCATACTCTAATTGCCTGTAGAATCTTAACTGATATTCTTGTGTTCACTTTTGCTTTTTGAAACTATTTTCTCTTTTTTCATGATCATGCTTGTTAGGGATTTATTCATTTCACTAAGAATTTATAAGTTACAAATTTCAGTATTGCTGGTTTCTACCTTTATATTTAAATTTTAATTTCACCAGTCACATCTATATTATAGTCTTTTTTTTACTATTGGATTAATTTTATTAACCCCCTCCCCACACACACAAAAAATAAATTTTTAAGTTTAAAATACAGAGTATGTTATTAATACTTTTTTCTTTTCTAATATAAAAACAAAATATAAATTTGCCTTTAAGCAATATTTGGTTTCATTTTATGAATGAAAATAGATTTTGTTTTTATTATTACTAAGCTAGAAATATTTTCTTATTTCAGTTTTTTCCTACTTTCACAATAAATTATGTAAATAAAAAATATTTGTTAACCTGGTTTTATTACTTTAACACCACCTGTTCCAATTACCATAGCAAGAAAGTGATATACTGTGATTGGTTCAGCTAATATCAGATGGCCCACTTGAACAGAGGCATGGGTAGAGTGGGTAAGACATTTAACTAGAAATAAGGTGAATGGATGCTCAGCATGAACTAGAATTGGAGAAGTTAATATTGACATGAGGAGATCCAGCGATTCTACTCATAGACAAAAATAATTAAACATGGGCAAAAACATTAAAAACAATTATTTGAAGGCCCTGGAAAATGACTAAAGTCAATCAGAAATTTTAGAAAAAGTTAATCTTAAAATATTACTATTTTATCATATTAGGGAAAACCTGTGAGTTTTTGTTTTTGTTTTGTTTTGTTTTTTGTTTGTTGTTGTTGTTGTTGTTGTTGTTGTTGTTGTTGTTGTTTCCAAGGAGCAGTTCCCAATACCTCCATATCTCCATTCCCTCAGGAAGGCACATAATAGAGTTAAGAGAACAAAAAATAGAAGTTTAAGAAAGGAATTTTTTAAATGAGACAGCTACAGAAGAGTAGAAATACCAAATTTGAGTATCATTTCTGCCCAAAGTCCTGACCGATTATGGGTTGCTGAGCAAAAGAAAAGACATGAACAAATAAAAGAGAAACGTACTCTTGAAAGCTGAATGGCTCTGGTAAGATTGTTGAGCATTATGTGCTTTTGAATTAATGTATTCCTTTGTTACCACACAGATTTGAGAACTAAAAGAGGACTCCATTGCCCTTGATTTTTTAGATTGCAAAAATTAGGAGTAGCAAATCAAACAGAATTTTAGAGAACTATAGAGAGAAAGAGTCTCACGATTTGAAAGTAAACTACACACGAATATTTGCTAACTGCTAAACTATGTATGCACAGTGTTTAGGAAGCCAGAAGGAAAAAAAGTAGCTTCTAAAAGCCAAATATAATATGAGCAGAGACATCAACTGCTACAAAAAATAGGTGAGGAATATTCTGTGTTTTTAGATCAAGGAAGTTAACTGCCTACTAGAAAAAACAAAAACAAAATATTTACAGTTACTTCAGTGTTTTATCTAAAATGTTTTTCAACAGAAAATGATGAAGTAAAACTTTAATAAAGCATAATTCATACATAGAAAAAACCCAGTTAATAGAAATTGTTTCCAAGTGAACTGCAATTTGAATTTTGCAGTATTCATATCAGTTATTATAATTATGCTCAAAGAATGAAAGAAGAATATAGTATTAAAAAGTAAACAGATGGGAAATATTAGCAGAGGATTGGAATTTAAAAAAGGAAACTATTGTAAATTTAGAGTTTATAGTTATAATAGCTGAAATTTAAAAAAAATTGTGAAATGAGTTCAATAGCATTTCGGAGATGATAGAAAAAAAGATCAGTAGTTCTGAAGCTAAACAGTAGAACTTATTTGCTCTGAATAAGACAAAATGATGAATAAGACAAAGAGATGAAGTGAACAAATTCTTTGAGATTTTTAAGATGATATCAAATTATCTAACATACATATAATTGGAATATCAGAAGGAAACGAAAAGGTAAAGAGGAAGAAAATATTTTAAGAAATAATAGCTAAACTTCCCAAACTTGGTGGAAGATAATAACTTACAAATGCAAGCTTTCCACAAAACCACAAGTAAACAAAAAGACAAAAATGGAAACAACAACAACAAAAAACTCCTAAGTACATAATAATCAAATTGCTGATAGGTTAAGGTAAAAAAAAAATATTGAAACAGCAAGAGAAATTTGACACATTACATACAGTAGGATGGTGATGCAATTAATGGCAGCATTCTCTTTAGAAACTACAGAGAACAGAAACATTAAAACGGCATATTAAAAAAAATACTTTATCAACCAAGAATTTACATCCAGAAAAAAATTTTCCAAATAAAAAAAATGAAGACATTCATATAAACAAAAGTGTAGATAATTTGTTGCTAGGAAAAGTGCACCATAAGATATACTCCAGGAAGTCCTTCAGGCTGAAGGAAAGTAAAACCCATGGTAACTTGGATATGCAAAGAAATAATGAGCACTGAAAATGGTAAATATGTGTTTCAATATAGAAGATTATATGAACACACATAATTTTTCTCTTAAATTTTAAAAAGATGTGTGCCTGGGTAAAAATTATTATAGTGTGTTGCTGAATTCAAGTAAATGGAATAATATCATTGCAATTTTTTATATTTTACTAGCAGTAATTTCATATCAAGTTTAAGTACATTATGTTAACTTTAACATTATGTTGTACTCCCTAGACCAACAAATAGAACAATGATACAAGAAAGTTCTGGGCAAGATGGCAGGGTAGGTAGAAGCCACACTTGCCTCTTCTCACAACCACATCAAAATTACCACTAATCAATAGAAAAGTCATTATTGAGAGTCACCTGAAGTCTACCTGAACAGAACGGGTCACCTCAAGACTGGTAGGAGGTGTGGAGACATGAAATGAGCTGGTTTTACACCTCATGTGGTAGTTGAGAATCAGGACAGATGTCTCAAATGCAGAAATAACACTAGAGGAGCAAGGGGTCCCTACCCCACACCAGGCTCCCCAGCCTAGGGTTCCAGTATCATTAAGAGAAATCTCCACAACTTCTGGTTGTGAAAAACAGTGGAGATTGTGGCTGAGTGAGAGAGAGGTGGCTGGAGTCACAGACATTTTTTTATCTGTTAACAGACTCACTTGCTCTGAGCTCCAGCACTGGGGCAGCAGACTGAAAGGTGTCAGGCACATAGAAGGAGGAACAGAATTGTCTGGCTTCAGGTTAAGGGTGAAGGAGCAGCTTCCCCCAGAAAGCAGTGCTGGTGGAAGCCATTGTTTCTTTTTTGAGCTGACTCTGCCTCAATGTGCAGATACAGGCAGACATCATGTGCGAGTCTCCATTAATCGGGCTAACACCGATTACCTCACCCTGGTGATTCCCTGAGAACCACTCTCATCCAAAAAAAATTCAAAATAAATAAATAAATAAACTCATCAGAGCCTCATCATCCAGTGGCTTTCATACAAGTGGCCTGCCTTGGGTCATTCTTCAAATTCTTAAAATCTATCAAAAGTTTGCAAAACCCAAATAAGCAGTCTTGGCTCTCCACGTGTGCCCTAAACTTGCTGAGCCATTTCAAACCCAACAGTAGCAGCAGCCAACCTCGATTCATGGTTTAGCCTCTCAAGGTACCTTCAAGCTCAGCATGGGTGGTGGCTATCTGCGAATTGCTGGGTGGTTCATGCCAGTGGCTCCAGGCAGGGTGCAGGCTGCAGCTGAACTTGGCTTGTGGTGGGACTCTTCCAGGAGACCCCTGTGCTGGCATTCCTGATGACCAGCTTTTTACTAAGACAGAGCATTGCCTAGGGCTACATTTGAGCACAATACATCCAAAGTGCATACTGAACAGGCACTAGAGCCCTGCCAAAGTGAATCCTATTCCATAGGATTGGCCTCTCCCCAGCCAAACTACACAACCAATCAGCCCAAAGGTCAATCTCTCCCACAGAGGTAGAAACAGCAACCAAAGCTCAACTACAACAAGGGGGAACACAAGATTTATATAAGAAATATACCTGAAGCACCTGGCTCTGGTGACCAGGAAAGACTGTGCCACTGGGACACACAGCACATCTATTACATAAGGCCACTGTACTAAAACCAGGAGACATAGCAACTAGACCTAATACACAGAAACAAGCATAGGCAGGCAGCCAAAAGAGGGAGACAAAAAAATGTCCTAAATAAAATAAAAGAAGAAAGCTCCAGAAAAAGAAGTAAATGAATGGAGACAAGCAGTCTACCAGATGCAGAATTCAAAACGCTGGTTATAAGGATGCTCAATGAACTTGGGGGAAGAGTAGGTTGAACTAGTAAGAACTTTAACAAAGAGATGGAAAACATAAAAGTGGAGCTACAAAACATGTGAAAGAATCATTCAGAAATAAAAAATACAATAACTGAAATTTTTAAAAAGTGTGTTAGAGGGAATCAACAGTAGATTAGATGAAAAAGGTGATTGAATTAGAAGTTTAGAAGATGAAATAGCAGAAATCACTGAATCAAAAGAGCTACAGAAAAAATAAATCCAAAAATGTGAGGACAGTTTAAGGGGCCTGTGGGACAACATTAAGTCTACCAATATTGACATCATAGAGGTACCAGGAAAAAAGGGAGAGAGACCAAGGACTTGAAAACCTATTTGAAAAAAATAAAATTTAAAAAACAAACAAACAAACAAAAAAAACAACAACAACAAAAAAAAACTTTCCTTGTCCTGGCAAAGAAAATAGACACACAAGCTAGGCAAACAAAGATAGTTCCAAAACAAACAAACCCAAAGAGGATCACTCCAAGACACATCATATTAAAATGCCACAGTTTAAAGACAAGGAAAGAATCTTAAAAGCAGCAAGAGAAAAGCAATTAGTTACCTATAAGGGAGCTTCCATAAGACTCTCAGCTGATTTCGCAACAGAAACTTTGCAGGCCAGAAGGGATTGCCAGAAAACATTCAGAGTGATGAAAAGCAAGGACTACAACCAAGATTAATCTACCCAGCAAAGCTCTCACTTAGAATTGAAGATTCTAAACAATACAGAGCTTCCTAGACAAGAAATAGCAAAAATAGTTAATCACTACTTAATCAGTATTACAAGAAGTGTTAGCAGAACTTCTTTAAGAGGAAGAAGAAAAAAGATAAAAGATATGAATATATGAATAAATGGAAATAATAACATGTAAATCAATAATTACTTTAAGTATCAATTAATTAAATACTCGAATTAATAGATAGGGTAGCTAAATGGATAAGAAAACAAGACCCTTAAATATGCTTCCTACAAAAAACTCAATTTAAAAAACAAACAGACTGAAATTAAAAGGATGAAAAAATATTTCATAAAAATAGAAACAAAAACAAAAAAGCTGGGTAAGAATACTTATACCAGACTAATAGACTTTAAAACAAAGACTATAACAAGAGACAAAGAAAGACCTATTAATCTCGCTTCTAGGTATTTATTTGAAGGAACCCAAATATTATTTAAAGGGACAATTGATTCCACTTGTTTAGTTCAGCATTATTTATAACTAAGATATGGTGGCAATGTGAATGTTCATCAATTGATAAGTGAATAAAGAAAATATGGCACATATATACAATGGAATGTTACTCAGCCATAAAAAAAAAAAAAAAAAAAAACAAAAAAAAAAACCTCTTGTCATCGGCAACGGCATGGATGGACCTAGAGGGTACTGTGCTGAGTAATCAGAGAAAGACAAATGCCAAAAGAGTTCCCTCACATGTAGAATCTAAAGAATAAAATAAACAAAACAGAAACAAACTCATAGATAAGACAACATTTTGATGGTTGCCGGATGGAAGTGTGGTAAGTGTTTGGGTGAAAAAGTGAAAAGAATTGAAAAGTACAATTTTGTAGTTACAAAATAGTCTTGGAGATGTAAAGTATAACATAAGGAATCTAGTCATTAGTATTGTAATAACTATGTATGGTGTCAGATGGGTACCAGAATTATCGAGGTTTACTTTGTAAGTTACATAAATGTCCAACCATTATGTTGTACACCTGACACTGATACAATATTGTATGCCAACTGTAATTAAAAAACAAAAATATATTAAAATAAATAAAGTTTTGTTAATCCAACCAAGGATGTTTACAAAAAAACTAAAGCAAACAAACAAACCCCCCAAAATAGTACAAGGAAATGGCTATAAAACCAATAATTATACTAATTTCCACATCACACTTATTTTTTGGATCCCTTATAAGGCTGTTTCCCCTCCTATAAAATGCAACTATTATCACTTTATTACTCGGTCCTTGCAAGTTTTAAAATAGATCATCTGAAAATAATTAATATAATATTTAGCACATAATAGATATAGAAATTACTGTTTAAATTATGAACCTAACACCTTTTTGTTTATTTCCTTTTCTTGCTTTTCCCAAAAGAATAGTCCCATCTAATGACAAGCACAATTACATGTGCTTCCTGAAACAGCACCTGTTGGGACTGGAGATCCCTCAGAGAGAGGTGTTTTAAAGGAAACAGATACGATTCCCCACCTGTGGGTAGAGATATAAAAGATTTCCTGGTGTCATTTGGGAACATTACTCTTTGCTCAGATTAGGAGTTTTTGAGATGGATCTCATGTTCTTTCTCTTGCAGGTAGGTGTGCCGGGGGGGCAGTCTAGTGCATGATTGCTAAAAAGCAGAACTTGCCTTCACTGTGCACCTCTTCGGGTGAGTGGAGAATCCTCCTGTACATAATCTATTCTATGCCTTGGTTCACAGTAGATTTTTCAAAGATAGTACAGACTGATGGCTGATCTTTGAGCTGAGGGTACACAACTTGCCCTGAGCCCTGATTCTTCCTTCAGTGCTCAGCACAGACTCATGTGTAAAGGAATGACATAGACACAAGAAATTATTTTCTGAGTAATATGTTTCTTATTCTGTATTCATGTTAGTGAGTGTCTCACAGTATCTGAGAAGAATCATTGTTTTTGAGGGAAATGATGTTAGATTAGGACTCAAGACATGTTTTCTCTAGTCTTGCCTCTGTGTGACTTTGAGCCAAAGTCCCTTCACCCTCTTAACTTTCTTGCATGATTATAAAATAACTTTCATTAAGGCACCCCATCTCAATTTCTAACTGGCAATGTGTATTCATTTGTGGCAATATATGCCTGATGTTATCATAAATATATGTGTAGTGCACATATTTATGTATTTATGTGCTATCTGAATACATATACATTTGTAATGTATAGGCACAACTGATTATTTGTGAACATGGTCATTAATGGTGAATGTGCAACTCAGTTTTAAATGTGTGATGTGTTCATAATTAGATGTGAGTGTTTTATATGTGTGCATGTATATATGTGTCCACATATGTATAGTCATATATGTGTCTGTGTGCATGCATGTGTATTTTTCATACCTTTGTGTGTGTGCGTAAGTGAATCTGAGAATGGATCCATAAATCTGTATATCTAATGTAACAAATGCCTGTCTGAAGTTTGGTTGCTGTCTAAACAGAACTTTATTTTCAGGTTACAACAGGTATAAAGAAATGACAATTCATGACATCTTGCCTTCCAAAGAAACTAGGCATCTACTGGCAAGGTGGAAGGAATCAGCAAACCTATCAAGGATGTCACTCAGAATGGGACAGACTAATGCGACCTCCTGGAGGGGCTTTATCCTCCTGGGCTTCTCCAACTTTGGGGAGCTGCAACTCTTATTTTTTGCATTGTTCCTCTCCCTCTATCTTGTCACCCTGACCAGCAATATCTTTTATTAGTCATCAGGCTGGATAGCCATCTTCACATGCCAATGTACCTCTTTCTTTCTTTCCTATCTTTCTCTGAGACATGCTACACCTTGGGTATCATTCCCAGAATGCTCTCTGGCTTGGTTCTGGGGGACCAGGCCATCTCTTATCTGGGCTGTGCTGCCCAGATGTTCTTCTCTGCCTCATGGGCTTGTACCAATTGCTTTCTCCTGGCTGTCATGGGCTATGACAGATATGTGGCCATCTGTGCCCCACTGTACTATGCCAGCCACATGAGTCCTATCCTCTGTGCCCAGCTCGTTGGCATCTCCTTCCTGAGTGGATACCTCTTTGGCCTGGGAATGACATTGATTATTTTCCACCTCCAATTCTGCAGCTCCCATGAGATCCAGCACTTTTTTTGTGATACGCCACCAGTGTTGAGCCTGGCTTGTGGGGATACAGGCCTGAGTGAGATGGGCATTCTCATCCTCAGCTTGCTGGTCCTCCTGGTCTCCTTCTTCTTCATCACCATTTCTTATGCTTTCATCCTGGCAGCAATACTTAGAATCCCCTCCACTGAAGGGAAAAAAAAGACCTTCTCTACATGTGCTTCACACCTCACAGTGGTCATTGTTCACTATGGCTGTGCCTCCTTCATGTACTTAAGGCCCAAAGCCAATTACTCTCTTGAGCGAGATCAGCTTATTGCTGTCACTTATACTGTGGTGACCCCTCTACTCAACCCCGTTGTATATAGTCTAAGGAATAGAGCTGTGCAGACAGCTCTGAGAAAAGCTTTCCAAGGAAGATTCCTGGGTAAAGGATGAAGGCTACCCTAATGGGACCATCTCCTTCACATAGGCTGGACCTAGGCCAGGAATCTGGGCCAACGAGCCAGATTTTCAAGGTCTCACACCAACGCTGTCCTGGGAGAGCTCCTCCTGCACTCCTCTCCACCAGGGCTGTAAGTGAATGCAAAGGCTGGGCTTCCTGCTCTGTTTATTGAGCTCAGAATCTAAATGCTTACTTTCAGCCCAAATGATGCCAACCCTGATTGCTCAAACCTAATTAATTAAGAGTTTTCTAACTGATCTGAACAACATGAGGGAAGCTGGGATAGCTCAAGTTCAAAGCAGAACTGGCTGAGACCCTATCAGGGGTCCTATAGAGATCTAAAATTATTACATAATTAGACTCTTCAACCTATAATGTTTCCAAGATCTGAAATTCAGTGAATACCAGTTTGTCAGATCAGTTTGAAGGTTTTAGTAAATGAAAAGGCAGGTTACTTTCTCTTTCTCCCACAGGGTGTCTTTCATCTTTTTATGTGATGTCCTCTCTATCTCTGGCTCATTATTATTTTACTCTCTTCCTTTTTATTGCCTATGCTATTCAGGTAGATTTTAGTTGAGAAAAAATATTTATCTCCTATTTTCCTTGATAATTGCTCTTGCTCTTTGATGGCCTCATAATCTTGGGTGTCAAGGACTTCCTCAGTTGATTCACTCTTTAGCATGGATACTATACTTTAGAATCTCTTGAAGAACCCTATATCATGCCTATTTTAATTTTCCACCTACAGTATGTCATTGATAGTGCCAGACATTCTCAGGGATAAATAAAGGTGTAATTAGTTCGCACAGCTGTCAGTTAGGAATTTGAGTATGGGTTCTGAAACTTATTGTGTGACTCTGGGTAATTTATTTAACCTTTCTCAGCTTCAATGTCCTCATCAGTAAAATGGTTACAACTTCATAGTTTTGCATTGCTGACTAAATAGGAACATGCATATAAAGAATTTAATACAATGCCTGGATAATAATAATTTTCTAATAAATATCAGCCGCTACTACTGATAATGTGCTAAGCAAATTTATACTGGCTTTAGTTATTGGAGAGGTTTTCTTGGTGGATATCAGAAAAGGCTTCATGTCTAAAGTAGCATTTAAATGTGTTTTTAAAGGATGGGTGTGTTTTGAATGGAATAAGTTGAGAAAAAGTATATTCTAAGAAGAGATAATAGAATAACTAAAGTGTCAATTACAAGATACTATGGGCCTGTTTCAGTGTTCAGAGGGACTAAAAATGTCTCACAAATGATGCTGAGAAGTTAGCTTAGGTTAAGATGTCTTTGAAGACAGTAGTTTGAATACCTTGCTTTAGACTTGATGCTTTGGACAATGGAGACAGGACACAGTAAAACTCCGAGCATCTGTAAAATGATTTAGGAAGATTACCCTAGCAGCAGAGAGGATGATAGATCTCAATAAGGAGAAGACATTGCTATCATACTAAAGAAAGGCAAAGAGATCTGAACATGGATAGTGGTATTGAAAACTGAAGGAATTTATTAACATAAGTTATTTTGACAATGTAAAATTCACATAATTCAGCATTGAGTTAGAAGTGGGGTAAGACGAGAGATAGCGAGGAATTTATATTGAGAGGATATTACTTTTAGATAAAATTTTATATTTTTCCATGTTCTCAGGGAAGAAATACTTTCCCTAGTTAAAATTTGGTGGAAATCAAATTTAATAGGAAGGAAACTAGATCCCAGAGAACAAATTGTAAAGAAGTAGGAAAGTTAGTCAGATGACAGAAAGGGTTTAATTCAGGGGAAAAGACCATGTACTCTAGGATCCTCTTCACTATAAAGCCATGTACTCTAGGATCATTTTCACCATTGCACTAAAGTTGAGTAAATTCATTTCCAAAATCTATTCAGTAAATCTAGCATAATATTCCCTAAACACACACTCAGCAAAGGTGGGTAAAGATGGTCCAAGAATTGCATAGTCATACTAAGAGGTGCATCTAAATTCCAAAATCAGTAGTCTTAAGTGTGAAAGGGTATAAAATCACTTTTCAGAATAGATGTTTCTAGGGGACATCTCTATAGACCTTAACACAGTTGATCTGGGGTAGGGACAGGCAGAAATAGTTTACAAAATTTTCCTAGGCAATCCGAATTTTTTCCCTTGATTAAGAAAGTGACAATGTACTTAAACAAACAAACAAACAAAAAACCAAATCATTCTTTCAGTTACATGCACACATGCACATGCGGAAGCACGGGTTCCTTTGATGTGAACATGACAATATATGCCCAACTCATGGTCTTGTAAAGAGCCAATTAAGATCAGAGGCTCTGGATTTAAAGTCTAGTTTTATAATTTTTTAGATGTGTGATCAATGACAAGTTTATTAACATTTCTATACCTCTACTTTCTCAGTTGCAAATGGAATAACAAAATCTGTTTTATAGGGCTTTTTAGTGAAGATTAATATAAATTCTTTAGATTGGAGCTTGCCATACATGAAACACTCAATATAACTATTAATTATTATTTGCAATTTCTAGACAATATTACTTTAGGTCTTCCTATTTGTTACCTACTTGATGTTTGTGGACGCTGAAACCAGCAGTGTCTAGCATCTTATATTTCATAATAAAACTAGATAAAGAAGAGTAATGTGCTGTTACCTGTCACCTTCTGACTGGAGAAGGTAGAAATATGGACCTAGATCCAGAAACTTGAGAGCATTTAGTACTGGGAAATGGGCCGAGTTATAGGAAACAAAAATCAGATGAATTCCAAGCAAATATTTGGCATCAAACAGGTCCATAAAAGATAAAATGGAGTATTCTGTTAGGAGTAGAAGAGTTTGGGAGACCCAACCAAGTATTAGGAATCCTGAAAAAAAAATCATACATATAACCATATGGCTCAGGCTCAGAGGCAGTCTCCAATCTATAGGTTGTATAGTAAGAATAAATCAGGGATTCCAATTTAAAATAAGTGAATAGAAGGTCAAGAATGAATACCAATTAGGAGAAACTCAACTGTGAAATAAAGAGGGAAATTTGATACAAGTTCTGTAATAATATTATAAGTTAAATATTTATAGTCCCCAAGTAAATTATGTATGTTGATTCCTATATAATCATTTTTTGCTTGAATGCATAGGTGGCTAGAATCTGATTTCAGAAGGAACTGTATATAACTCTGACAGTGCCAGAGAAAATACTTCAGATCTGTATATTTCTCTAGTCTCTATATTACTTAATCTCTCTTATAAGACACTTTTAATGGTCCCTTGCCTTAAAGAGCATTTTTTGACTCATCATATGTCTAATAATCTGATTTAGGCCTTGCAGATGTTTGGTAGGCATTGGGGAGAGAATGAAACAATACTCACCTATACCTTTAATTATTACAAGCCACATTTTTTAAGATTCTCCATACTTAATAAGTGTGATATTAAATGATACTGATTTCTGATGGACTATTGGACTTTGCTTTTTTTTCAATTGTAACTATTTTTGATAACTCATAATTGAATAATTTAGACATTTATGGACATGTTTTTCAAATACCTTTTTAAATTTTTATTTTATTAGTTTCAAGTATACAGTACATTGGTTAGACATTTATATAGCTTATAAAACAATCCTCTTAATTGCCCTTTTTCTACTCTGGCTCTCTACCTAGCCAATACATCAATGCTAACTTCATTCCCTATGCTGTGCTCCCCATCCCTGTGACCATCTATTAACTACTAATTTTACTTCTTTGACCCTTCACCCCATTGTTGTATTCCATAGTATCCAACTGTTTAAGCAAAAATCAGTCAAAACATTTATACATTGTCAGAAACAAAAATAGCTTTTTAGTTTTAACCAAAATTATTTTAAATGACTTTTGTGACAAGAGGGAGAACTAATTTCTATATAGAGGATGAGAACGAGACTTAAAGTGGTAATCAAGTGGTAATATACATAGATGAGGAAGTGGAGACTGCTCGTGCAGGGTACTAGAAGTTTCACACAAGCCAAATAAATGACCTAAGACTCCTCATCAGCAAATGATACTATCAACTTTTACAAGTAAGAACATAATGTCAACATTTGAACCTGATCAGACTAAAACTGGCTGAAAATTCTTTGCAGATTACATGACCTTTCCTTGCTTTTTGTTTTTAATTCTTACTTTTATAACAATTCTACTGATTCTTACACCAATAGAAGATGGAAGTAAATCAAAACAAATATTCTTTTTATAACATTAAAATTTAAGAGGGAATTTGTGGACTGGAGGACAAAAGGAAGCCCTGTCATGATGAAATTTTGGCATTCTGAGAGCAATAGCATTATTCTAGTGGGGAAGTATGAAAAGGACAGATTAAGAAGAAAATAAGTGCTATGCTTCTCTTTTCTGTGTGGTTTTATTTTACAGACTAAAATACTGGGGTTCCTCAGACTTGAATATCTTCATTTTCAAATGCAATAATTTAAATACATTCCAAAGCTTAAAGGAAATTGTTTGTAAACCATCTTGGATTTTATTTATCCACTTTAGCATGGCCCTTTTTAACAGTGTAATTAGCTATTAATATTTAGATAATAGAAAATTTTTCAGAAGTATAGAAGTCCAACTGAGTCAGTAACATTTTACTTCATATTGCCCTATTAAAAACACTTAAACATTTTTAAGTAAAATACTTTATTTTTTAATCAGAAAAAAAACAATAATAAAGGTATGTAATACCCAACAAATAAAAAAATACCCTCTCCTCTAACTCTATTAATGACATATCTCCCAAGCTTGAGATTTTTTTTTAGGTTCTTCAGTAAATGTAATAAACACAAACACACACAGAGTACTAACTTCTCACCCTCTGTTTTCGCCAGTCTCCTCCATCCCCAACACTTTCCTTCACACTAAGATTTTATATGATTCAGGATAAACTTCTTATCAGTTGCCAAAGTAGGAACCGGTAAAGCCATCATAGTCATAGCTAGCAGAGTGGGTCTACATATTGTGCATATGTGAGGCACAGAATGACACTTGTTCTGGGTTTCATGCCTGAAACATAAAAAGAAAGAAATACAGTAGTTATAAGAATTCAAAATAGCTGGTTCCTTGGGGCTTCCAGTATGTTGTAAATCCAGGGAGTGGATGAACTTTAGAAAAAAAAAAAAGCCATTCCTGCTCATATCACATACTTATCTCATAAATCCATACTTTTAAAAAATAATATTTATTGGGGTGACTCCAGTTAACAAAATTACATAGGTTTCAAGTGTATGGTTCAATAATGCATCATATGTATATTGCATTGTGTGTTCACCACCCAAAGTTAAGTTTTCTTCTGCCACTACATATTTGACACCCTTTGGCCATCAAATATGACCAACTAATCTCTTCAGCTCAGTTTTTACCTGAAGAATCCCATTTCAAATAAGAAATTTTATTTATCCTATACCTATACCAGTGGAATAATATATTTTCTTGCAAACTGAGTTTCAGGTTTTGGATTGACCCTGAGAGTTGTTAGAGCTTGACTGCAGGTTTTGATCACAATGTGAAATGATGATAAAAGCAAGTGATATCTAGAGTGAGATAATATCTGAGGGGGAAAAAAAGGTGTGGCAATGGTAATTGTCTATAGTAGGCAAGTAGGCCTGAGATGAGCAAAATCTAGATTATGATGAGAGCATAATGAAAGTAGATGCAATTGGAATCTGACCTGATTTGTGTCCTTTTTGGTAATATAGGCTTTGCCCGCTGCCAGAGCTTGGAAAGCATTCTCTATTTCATCGATGGACTTGATCTTCTCTGACTCCTTGTCAATCAGGCATGAGGCAGAATATGTTAGTGATACATAGCTCTTTCTGTGAGAGAAATAAATCAGTCATTGTGCCCTTTAAACACAAAGAAGGCAGGCCCCTTTCTCATTCTACTAACTATCTCAGAGACAGAAGAAAGCCATGTTTTCCAAGTGGCTCTTCCAAATCAGATCTCTGAGACTATGTTCTCTATTTGACCCACCTCCTCATTCCCTTGCAGCCAAATAAACAGTTTTCTAAGTTCTAGCCTCTGTTTCCATGTGGGTCTTTCAGCCTGATACATTACATAGAATTTGGGAATTTTCCATCAGCAGTAATATCTATGTACTTCAAATTAAGCTGAAGACCTCTATTTCATGTCTTCTCTGGTCTTGATTTTAGAAAGAGTTAGTTCCTAACAATAATGTGATCCCACTATGACTCTGTTCCACTCTCCTAAGCATAAAATAACCCCACTCCATGAGTTATTCATCTTCTTCTTAGGATTTTACACACATGAACAGACTCTACTCTCAGGTTCCATTCTAATTAACTAGAATCCCTATGTCAAACATAAACCACAAATTTACCAAATCGCAGAGTTCATGCCTGACTTGGAGTTAGTGCCACAAACTTCTGAAATAATCCTAAAAGGACACCAGAAGCTTATCCAATTCGTTTATGGTAGTCTGTATCTTTCTGTTAGCAAGAGGAGTTAATTTTATGTCTTATGAATCATTTTACTCTCTGTGTTTTTTCAGTCCAAGCCCCATTCCCTATTATGGTCTGACCCTTAGTTTTCCTTCTACCTTCCTGGTTGACGAATCCAGAAATTTTTCAAACTTGGGCTCAGGTTCAGCCTCCTCTACCATGGACAAGTGGTAATTGAGTCTCTAAAACAGGACCAAAAATCTTCGTGACTCAAGCACCCTGTCAAATTCTCATCAAAGTGTTTGAAGAATAAAAACATTTATCAACTTTAATAAAGAATTAGATTATAATAGAAAGGAGCAGTTTTTATTGCATCAACTGGGGCTTTATTAACATTAACCGGAGAGCTTGCCTGTGTTTCTACATTTTTTTAAATTCATGGAGAAAAAAGCATAAAATATTGAACACAGAAGAAATATATTTTTCTAAAGTCCATAAATCTCAGACATATTATAAGCTACAACTTGAAGCTAAATAACATAACAAGATCTTCATTTAAGATTCTACCAAGCCACACTGGAGGAAAAAGAGAATGTTATCTGGAGATTCATTGTGAGGGACTGAAAAACAGAAAGCCAATCAACTACAAAATTATAGTCACTTATAGGTAGTCCTAAACTCCTTTAGTGTCTCCTCACTCACACCTATGGTGTCTCTGAAAGGAAAAGAAAAACCATTAATTAAACTTTTAATAAAACAGAGAAAAGGAGAAGATATGCCATGTGAAATAGATAGGCACTTTAGTGAGCATTATGCTAATTGTGTCATTTGGTTTAGAGGTTGACAAACACTGCCCAAAAGCTATGGAAACCTAAATCTTTTGTAATACAATTAATTTCTTTAGAAAAATGAATTCTGCTTTTCTGTTATATATCTTGACTATTTCTTACAGTCTAGAGGACATTTTACTAAAAGGAATGCTTTCTGAAGAGATTACATATAATGGTGAAGGAACTGAAAATTGCGTGAGGAGTAGATTCAGGGTGATGAGAGTACTGTCTTCTATTTCATAATAAAAAGTAACGTAGTCATTCCATGGGGCAGTAAACAGAGAGAATATTGTTTCTGAAGATGGTGAGTATACTATCTCTGAAGTAGCTCTTTTATCTATCACCCCAAACTCTAGCCCTCAGAGTTAAGTTTCTAAGACCTAATACCACCCACACCCTGTCCCAGCTCTGGCCATAGGTTCTCAGTACTTGGCTTGTATCTGTTATTCCAGGTTGTGTTGCATTCACATGTCCAGCTGGTAGAGCTGGTCCCACTGCTGGGCCTGCCCGATGGTGCTGTATTTAATATCCTGGATCAGAGCCTCTTTTAAGTTGTCTCTCACATCCTCAATCTTGGTCAGCTGATGTTTCATCACCTGTATCTTCTTCTGCTTTCTCTGGAAAAAAAGAAGAAGAGAGACAGTTATACAAGGCATCAGTTCCAACCTAGGGATGGGAGTAAAGATAAGATAAGAAACTAATGTTTTGGTTTTCCTTAATTGCTCCTTTTCAGTTATTTTCAGAGATATTCCTGTTATCCCTGAGAAATGAACTCCTCAGCATGACCATTTCATTTCTATATTTCTCACTTATAAAGTTGTAGAAAGCTTAAATGATATAACCTATGTCATTCTGAAAATCTGTAATATACAAATCAAAGAGTTAGTAGTTATATATTACAACTAGAAAAGGACAGAATTCAAAAGATCCATGAATCATCAATTCCCAGTGATTTTCATCCTGAATTATCTGCACTATTGATTGTGGTTGAGCGCTCAAGCCTGCGTAAGCTCTACAGTGTTCACTCTTGGTCCTCTTTCACCAGCTTGAGATTGACACAGAACATACCTGTCATTTGGAAACATTATATGCCAAATTTCTGTATCTAGGTTATGTTTTCTCCACCAGGGAATATTTTTCCCTAAAAAGAAGTGAATTGGTTCTGATGATGGAAGTTAGTAAACAAACAACAAACAAACAAACATTAGTATTACAATACTTTGCAGCTCTGAAAAGATCAATCCTACCTGACAACATCTTTTCTTTAGCATTTTCTCTCATTAAGAAGAAATTATGTTTAATTGGTTAATTTTTTGAAAATGAGTTTAAGAAACACCACTGTAACCCATAGCTTCACTCAATTGTTAAGAGGTGATTTAGACTCAATTGTATTATCAAATAATTATTACTATTAAGTAATAACAGAAGTTCATCAATGTTCAAGGTTGTAGACTAGGAGCTTTTTCATTTGCTCTCTTACTTAATCAATATAATAACATTATAATGTAGGTATTATTAACTCCATTGTATAGGTAGAGAAATTGAATTTTAGAGATTTAAGCAATTTGATTTCCTTGAAGTTGTGGAAAATGGTTAGAATACTAAGTTTTGGCATGGTTGGCACCAGAGTGTTAGGATCTTGACTTTAAGGCTAGGGAATTTACCTACAACTATTTCTTTAAGAGTTTCCTTTAAGAAATTTTTTTCTTGATTCCTTGTACTTCTGGATATATTCTTAGCTAACAAATAAACATTACTTTATTTGCTTCCAACTGGGATTCTGGAGTTCCTGTTTTTTTTGAGTGAAGATCTAGTTAAGAACTAGAGGAAAACATTACTTATAATATCAGAGGTCAGTATTTTACACAGACAGACAAACTCAAAGCCCATACTACTGCTACTTCTTCCAAGTTATATGACTTCTCTGTAATAAATTTTCATGACTCCAAATTTTCATGAAACCAAGCCTTTTGTCTATTGACAACCTTCCCAGACAGATTTTTCTCTGCCTATGAGAAGGTCTCCAGACCTCTCTTTTAGTTCTTATTTTCAAACATACACTTAACTTAATGTAGACAAGATATCTAGTGCGGTGTGGAGGCAGAATTTATATATATATATATGCTTCTCCTTCTCACTTCACATTTTTATTTAGGTGCCATCAGATTGAGATGGGATGCAGATGCCTCAGTGCTAAGGTCTCCTTAGCTAAATATTGCAGAATGTTGTAACAAAACAAACACAACAACATAAATACTGACCCATCCAGAAAATAAGCCCTGTACATGGAGGTCCGGAACAGGTATCGGAAAAGAAAAAAGGGAAATTATATGTTAAACGGATTATTTAATGATCTTTTTTCTTCAGATTTATGGAAATTTTAAATCTTTTGTAGCTAAAAACATATAAACACATTTCATCCATTGTTCCCAAAGTCTCTTCCATACTGAGAAGCTGAGTCTTTCATGCAGCCCCTTCCTATAGGATGAAGAACACAGTGTCAGGAGATATGTTTAGTGTGGAACATATGCTGCCAGGGAAGAAGTACCAAAATAAGAGGCAGAAGAGAATGAGCTATATTTATCTTCCTTCTGTCAGATATATTTTAGCCATGATACAGGATTTTTTTGTTGTTGTTTTCTGATTTATTACTGTTAGTGGTGTGTAGAAACAGAATATATCATGGGTATCACCTAAACTACCACTTTAACTCTCAAAACTTCATAATTCTGACTCATCTACTGGATACAGTCTACCAAGGTAGGCCATTTATTCTAATGTATTACACCTTCTAAATCTCTTCTTTTCCGGGTTATTTGCCCCAGAAGATATGTCACTGATTCTCATCACAGCTATAGCAGTCAGACAACATAAGATCTTCATATTTGCTGTTCACAGTATGCTCTGCTTCTGCTTGTGTCAATGAATTCAATGTGACCTTGAGAAATAAATTTATCTACTGAACTTCTTTTCATACTTAGAGACAGAGGTAATAAGATCTACTCTGTAACTTTTTAAGGTTGTCCTAAAAGTTAAGTGAGGCAATGGATATAGAAGTTCTTTGTAAAATGCAATATGGTATGGAAACATAAGGAACTATTATTGTTTTTGGACTGTAATTATAGGCAACAGGAAAAAAAGTGAGAGTATTAAGAAGAGAATACTGAAGGGTATACAATGGGAAGCAAAAATGTCTCAATTTTGTAAGGACCGATTCAGAAAGCAATCAAGTTCAAGTATAAAACACAAATAAAATATGGTGATTTTAGGACAGCATACATACTGTAGGAGTCCCTCATCCTCCCCTCATATATATATCATCCTTATGTAAAGTAGAGTATTGGCATAGAGATCGTAAGTTTTGAGGTAGCAGAGCACATCTAATCTCCAAGATCCATTAAAGGAAGGCACTGGCATTCCGTTCAAACTCCTCGCACAACTCAAAGTTCTTGACCTGTCTTGGCTTCTCCTTTTGCAGCTCCTACTCCCATTCCTTAAACCTCAAATCACAGAGTGCAATGCACATCGAGGACTTCTCTTTGCAGCAAAATAACTGGTTTCCAGGCTCAGCTATACATCTTAACTTCCCCAAATCTTGCCTATCTTTAAGAGGCATGTACCTATGTGCTCATAATTCTTCCAGTCCACCTCTTCTCATTTACAAAAGGTGAATAAAGTTCATGTCACTTACAGATGTCTCAAAGACCAAGTCCAAAAACAAGTAGTCAAGTAATAAAAGCAAATACTTCCCCTTCTCATTTTTTTTCCAGGTGAAATTTTATTTAAAATCAGCCTTAAAGGGAAAGGTAGTAATAAGAGTTGCCATCTAAAATTGGTGATTTTATGATGAAATTTTACTCTTTTAAACTTTTAAGAACTTCTCATAGCTTTATATAATGAACATAATTGTAGACAAAAAATAAACATAAACATATTAAAAAACAATTTAGAGGAGTGTATAAAATAGAGAATGTCTTGGCTAGGGAAATATATAGGCTGTAAAAATATATATAGGCCTCATGAATTTTTTATAATTCATTTTTAGAGTCTCTTCTTCTAATTATGTTTGCTTTTCCAAATCATTGCTCAATACCTAGAAGCATGAAACTATCCAAAATATGTGGCATAGTGCTATACTTATAATGAAATAATTCAAAATTTTTCTTAGACTTCCAGTTTATGACTGATTTTCTAATTAATGATTTTTTTTTCTCAAGAGTTCCCCAACTTGGATAATGATCTAAATGATTATGACCACTATAGCCAAGTTAAGTCTCTGCTGTTCCTCAAGCTACCTTGATGAGGTCAGGCAAGTGTTTCCAGATTCTTTCTAGCACCTCCATTGTTAACCAGGTATAAGGGCTGAAGGACACAGTTAAGGTCTTAATCTGCTGTCTAGCTCTAGCAAATAATTAAAGTCTTGGGTCCTGGCCGAAGAGGCCAAGAAGGCCTCATGGTCCTTCTGCAGCTGACAAATTTCATTCGACAGTCCTCCTGTACATTTTCATGCCAGTGGTTGAAAGCTGAGCCTTGTGTGCAAATTCCCTGAATAGTTCCTCAGCCTCCAGAGAAAAAGATACCTTCATCTTACCCATTAGGATGAGAAGAAGAAAATACTGAAGAGAAGAGATGAGAGGATTGAGGATAAAAATAATAACTGCCTTTAAATATTTGCAGGGCCAACACTCTAACTGGGCAGAACTAAAACCAATGGGAATGATATAATTAAGTGGATGGACATGTGGATTCAAGTATTAGCCCTGATCCAAACATTTTCTCTTTGGGTGCAGCTGGTCAAGTTTTCCATCATCTACAAATGAGAAGATTGAATGACTTCTAGAGTTATTTTAGCTCTAAGATTCCAAGAATGACAAAGGTTGTATTCAATGATAAGATTTCATGATTTCTTATACTGAAGGTCGTGTTTCAATTTTACTTGGCACATAGTAAACATGTAAGAAAAGGTGTTAAATAAATGAATAAATAAATGGTTAAATGAACAAATTGTTTGTTATATAGGCAACTCTATCCATCCTTTGTCCACCTCCTCTTTCTTCTGTACTTCTGCAGAGCACACCTCTCTGACATCTGTCTATACTGAGTTATTTTCATATCTTTCCTCTAAACCCTCTTTAGGATTTATCTCTTGCCTGAAGCCACTGCTTAAAATATTTCCTACTCTCCAAACTGTGTTCTTATTTCTGCAATATTCTCTAGAGTTATTCATATATTCTGAATGACTCTGGATTTTTTAATGACAGAAATAACGTGGATTGTTCCAAACAATAGGTAATCAAAAATGTTTTTAGATTTTAAATGTATCATAGATTTTGAGTCAGCTGACTATACCCCAAGGAGATTTATGTTACACAAATGAGTTTTCACCCCCAAACATAAAGATTAAAGAGGTAATAATTTGCCCAGTGGCAGGGAGATTATAATGTTGTGCACTATTACATTTTCCCTGTATTCATTTCAGCAATTTATATGATAAATAGATCAACACAGAGAAAACTAATATGGACTCTATAAAGAAAGAACATGGAAACCATAAAGTACTTCATATTATTTTCATAATACTAACTTTTTTAACAAAGATTTTATAATAAGAAAGTAATATAATACAATCAGAATGTGAAGTATTTTTATACATATATTTTGTATACTTTTAAAGTTACTCATTAATTGATTTAATTTTTCACCTAAAATTAGGTCTCATGTCCTACAATAGTGTAGAAATTAACTAAGGGTCTAGACTAAGTGACTTTTACTTCTATGATTGTTTTCCAATTCCCCTCTCGATTTTAACTTCTTGTTAGGTAAAATACTAATTATGGCTATAGGAATCCTCAATAATTTCACTGCTCATCCTGACTTCCTTTCATTACTGATTTTTTTTATGATCAACATCTAATACTTTAGCAACCACCACTAGAAAAAAAAAAAACATTTTAACCACATATATTTATATACAACTTAGTGGTCCAAACTACATTTTCAGATCCATTATTTCTTTTAACAGTAATGACACAGAACAGCAGGAGATGGTGGTAAAATTTCACAAATGAAGGAATCAAGGGTCAGAGATGTTAAATGACAAATATAAAGTCTCTAGGCTAGGAAAGATGAGAACACAGTTTTACTTGTTTAGTTATCCTTTTATTCGAGTTAGAAAAAAGCATAAGGATGACCTTTTTCCTGTCAGTTTTAGGTCTTCCATACAGTATAATCTTACATCTTTTGTTTCACCTGCCTCTTACATTACATGTACTTGGCTTTCATATCAAGTCATCTGGATAATTGACAAATCGGCCTAAAAAATGTCCTATCAGTCTAAAAAAATTGAATAACTTCTTGCTCAATAAAAATGTCTTCCCGATCCTTCTCAAAATACTCAAACGTCTATAGATTATCCAAATAGGGCTTAGTAAATATACAGATAATCAAGGCCTTATCATGGTTCATCAATTTTTTTTTCAATTTTCCCTCTGTAAGGGTAGCTGTTTCTCTAGCAATTTGCTTTTTTGGGCTGCAGAGGCTTCCAGAAGCTGATCTCAGTGCTTCAGCAGGGTAGTATGATGCTCCTCAATGGCTTTGGTCTGGCTGCGCTGAGAAGCCACTAGTTAAAGATAACTTTAGATCTGTTATCTTTGACAGCCTCTCTTGCTGGGAACTCTGCAGACTGACATCCAGTGTGTCCTGAGAAAGACCCATAGAGAAGCAATAAATAGAGAAATAATATATATTCCAAGAGGTTATTCACACCTGGGTTCCACCAGATTTTTATCAGATGTAAGATGAGTGCTAGGAAAGAGAATGATGACAAAAGAAAAATAAATATGACTTAGAGATTAAATGAACATTCAGGATTTGAATCATTGTTAAGTTCCAGTGGACATATGTTTTACAATTAGATTTTAGGTTAGGTCGATTATTAATATTAAGGAAATATTGGAACATAATATGATATTTTGAATTTCCTAAATCAAACTAAATCCTTCATATAGCTCACATCTTTTCTTGGACACTTTTATGTCACTTATTAGATTTTGAGTTCTCATTAGTAGCAGTGCACTACTAGAGATCTTGAAAGTACACAAACCAACAAAAGACCTCCTACAGATGCTAGTTATACAATTGATATTTTTATAAAAATGCTGTTATCAGATTAGGGATGTTCCACTTCTAGCTTTAACAGTGTGGCTTGTATTTAATCTATTCTTTCTTTGAGAACAAATTAACTGTTGACTAATAATACAAAAAAATCAGCCATGTGAAAAAGATCACAATGAAACTCAGGTAACTATAACTGAAGGGATTGAAATTCCATAGATGAGGGAATTGTAGTAGATTAGAAGTAATATTCTCTGTTACTTTTCCTTTTGAAGTATAGACTGTACAAGGTAAGAGCAGAAAACAGCCAATCAGAACTTTGAAAATCTCATGGAGCTAAAGAGACAAAAATTGAAATTCTGGGAAACTGAGGCACCCAAGATTTAAGAAGCCATGAAAAAGGACTGCAGAAGTGTAGGTTCAATATTCTGTTTGTATTTTCCCCTCAAGGCATTTATATGTTCCTAAATTGTGTAGGATACAAGTCCTAGAAGCCAAGCAGAAAACAGTAGTTAAGGATCTAAAATGATAATCAGAGTTTTCTGTAGTCACACAGGCTTAGTTCAGTCCACACCAATTAGGAGTGACCCTAGTGAAAGAGATTTAGTTGAAACTCTTGAAAGGCCCCAGGTATAAGAGAAAACTGGAAAAGATTAGCTTTCAAAAAACCTGAAACTATGCCTTAAATCATTTCAATCTCTGGCCAAAAAATAGAGGTTGGGCGGGGGATGGCAGATATTAAATTAAAGCTTAAGTCAAAACTTATGAATTAGTTACTTTAAATGTAAATGGAATTGATATTCCAATAAAATAATCAAATTGGATAAATGAAGCAATACTCACTATACATTATTTATTAATACACATCTAAAATATAAAGACACTGACTTCTATATTTATTGCAGCATTATTCATAATAGCTAAAATATGGAAACAGCCTGTGTCCATCAATAAATGAATAGATAAAAAAGATGCAAAAGATAGATAGATATGTACATACAAGGAAATATTCATATTAAGCATGAAGCATTCTTATTAAGCATGAGAAAGAGGAGATTCTCCTATATTGCAACAATTTGGATGAATCTTGAGTGTATTATGCTAAGTAAAATAAGTCAGAGAGAAAGACAAACACTATATGAAATCACTTATATGTGAAATATATATAAAAAATAGTTACAAGAACTGGAATCCAAGGTTGGGATACAAATGGTATGACACAGAAAAAATTAGAAAGTCAAAAGTTGGTTCTCTGATAAAAATAATGAACACTTATTGCAAGACTGGTGAGAGAGAGTGGGGAGATGGAGAGAGGAGAGAAAACTGCCCAATGATCAATACCAGGAAGGAAAAAAAGAAACAATATTTTAAGTCCTATAGACAATAAGATCACAAAATTTAGGGGTGAAATAATCCTATATGTTCAGCTTCTGTGTGATATTAGTCTTGGACCCCACTGACTATTACTAATTATTAACAAGACAATCTTTCTCTCACCTGCTTTGCCAAGAAGGTGAGGAATGCAGCAAGGTCTGTGCCATTGCCATGGGTCTTCAGACTTGTGTCTTTTTCAGCTAAAAAGTAAAGATAATTAATAATGTGAGAAAGATAGTTGGTTCTGCATCAGACTTGGTAAGGAGTAAAGGAATTTATCCTATAGGTCATAAGAGAGCCTCCTAAGTCTCAAAGTGGGTGATTCATTGGACTATAAGACAGTGGAGACTAATGGATTGCTTTGCTAGACTTATGCAGGATAAAACTGACTGAACGGGATCTAGGACCAAAAGGACTTCTGAGTGTTTCATAGAAAAAAGAAAAAAATGTATGTTAGACATAAATTATAAAAAATAAATAAATTTCCTAGACCATTTTGCCATGGCCCTATCTTTATGAATATCATGTGTGAAATTGCCAATTCCCAAAAAGTTTCTCTGGAATAATGGTATTTAGTTGCCCTCTTAGCATGTTTCTGT